>JARHVA010001652.1:2497500-2667500 GCA_037957365.1 Torreya grandis
ACTAACTCTAATATATAATATCTGGGAGGGCCCCCCTCTATTATATATGGGATGACTTGACCTCTCCATTGGCCAAGTACCTAACGAAATATATAGTGGAGGTGTTTGGACCTATCTCATCTATATATGTGGGTTTAAGTGTGACTATAGATAGTTATCAAACCCATAAATGTCCTATCCTCTCAGAGAGTTGGTTTCATCGATTGGTCATAATATGTTGACCACCCCTCCTGCTACCCAAAATTAAACTGTAGTGATCTTAGATGAATATATTACAATGATGAATATAATCCCCACAAAATTACCATTAGATTAAGCACTGAACAAATTCATTTCATATCTGATCAAAATATTGGATAATTAATCGAAGTGGGTCACTCCATTGGACCCATACATCATCGAAAAAATGGGTTAGGCTACCACACTATGTGATATATGTGAACCCCCCTATAATCATATGTATGACTCTCACCACATATTTCTCACACAGAGACTCCAAAAACCTTCCTTCATTAGGCCACATGCCATATAAGGGGCCCTCTCCCAACTATCATCTATCTATTCTATAGTAGGCCATTGGGAGACTGAATACCATCTATATAGATAGGGGCCCACCTATATCTATAGGGGAGGTTGAGGCACCATAGTGGGATGGTCCCCACTGTATATAGATAAAGATAGAGATAAAGTCTATATTCTTTATGGGGCATTGTCATTGTGTATATATTCTCTATGGGGCATTGGCATTGAGTTTAAATATTATCTATGGGGAGGGGGGCATAGTCTATAGTTTAATTGGAATATATAGATATAGAGATAGAGATAGAAATAGAGTTTCATTGGCATTGGCATTATATAGAGATAGAGTTTCATTAGTGTTGGCATTGTATAGAGATAGAGTTTCATTGGCATTGATATTAGTACCATCTTATTTTAGTATATAGTTAGAATGGTATATATTAGAGTTAGTTTATATAGAGGGATGCTCAACTAAGTCTATCTAAATCTATATATAGAGAGAGAGTGGGTCCAAAAAACTCTATCTTTGGGGAGAGGGGCATAGTCTATATTCATTATGATAGATAGAGAGTGGATTCACCCATAGTGGGATAGGGGGATATATAGAGTGGGGGCATGGTCTAGACTCACTATGATAGATAGAGATAGAGATAGAGATAGAGATAGAGATAGAGATAGAGATAGAGATAGAGATAGGGATAGGGATAGGGATAGGGATAGGGATAGGGATAGGGATAGAGATAGAGATAGAGATAGAGATAGAGATAGAGATAGAGATAGAGATAGAGATAGAGATAGAGATAGAGTTTATTGTCATAGTGTATATTAGAGTTAGTTTAGTTTAGTTTATATATTGGGCCATATAAAATCCATATATATAGAGAGGCGGATAACCTATATATAGATAGGCCCCACATATATATATAGGGCTGGGCCAAAAAAACTCTATATTAGGCCACCCTCAATCATATAAAGTTGAGTTTAATGGGCTAGAATAGATAGGGGGGAGAGGGGCCCCTCCCTATATATCTTAGATTATTAATTATATTAGAATTTAGATTTAATTAGATATATATTTAGAGTGATTAGAGATAGGGGGTCCTCCTCTTCCATTGCCATATCTATCTATCTATCTATCTATCTATCTATCTATCTATCTATCTATCTATCTATCTATCTATCTATCTATCTATCTATCTATCTATCTATCTATCTGTTTGTTTGTCTGTCTGTCTGTCTATTTATCTATCTATCTATTTATCTATCTGTCTGTTTGTCTATCTATCTATCTATCTATCTATCTGTCTGTCTATCTATCTATCTATCTGTCTGTATATCTGTCTATCTGTCTATCTGTCTATCTATCTATCTATCTATCTATCTATCTATCTATCTATCTATCTATCTATCTATCTAGGGTAAGTATAGTATATATAGTTTAATTGGCCACACCCCCCATAGTCTATAAATAGAGATAAATTCTATATTCTCTATGTGGCATTGTCATTGAGTTTAGATATTATCTAATTAGGTGGGGTGGGGGCATGGTCTACATTCAATATGGTAGATAGATATAGAGGGGGTGGCATGATCTAGATTCATTATGATAGATAGAGATAGAGTGGGTGGCATGGTCTAGATTCATTATGGATTTCGATGGGGATGGTCTAGATTAGAGTTAGTTTATATAGAGTACCACCCCCAAATATACATAGTTAATCAATCAATAAATAAATAAATCTATATAGTGGGGGGAGGATAAAAACCCCCTATTTATATAGAGGGGGGAGGCCCAAAAAACCCTATTTATATAGGGGGTGGCAGGAGGCCAAAAAAACCCTATTTATATAGAGGGGGAAGGGGGCCAATCCCCAGCTGTATAAAGTGAAGTGAATATATATATATATATATATCTCTGTGTGTGTGTGTGTGTGTGGGGGGGTTAATTTAAAAATAGAGGGGCTAGACTCTATATAGAGAGACCCCCCCTCCCCCTATATAGATCTTATCTAATTTAAAATTTATAATATTTTAAAAATAGTATATAAATAATAATATTATAATAATAAATTTTTGTTTTGCAAAAATATATATAATCATTAAAAATATATAAAATTTATTAAAAAGATAATTAAATAATTATAGTAAGACTAGTAATATAATACCGATGAGATGTGGGTGAGTTTGTAAACTAACTTGGTTTGTTCAAACACCATCCAGGTTCAAATCTTAGTTTGGTATTGAAGGTCAATTTTGGCCATTCATTAGTATTATCCAACTAGTTATGGTTATTTATTGGTATTCTCAGGTTGGTTTTGGTCATTATTGGTAATTCTGGTACTTGTGATAGAAGATAATTTGTAGATATGGGTCCTCGATTGTGTCCTAAACTGGTTAGAGCTCTGGTCAAAAGTGAATAAGGTAACGATCCCACCAATATTAGTATCTATAAAAAAAGACTAGTAATATCATATTTGAAACATTTTTTGATAAAATATTTAAATAATTGTAAGTTTTGTAATAATGATTAAATTTATAATTTAAATATAATAATTATATATATATTTATTTTCAAAATCATTTTATTTGTTTTGTGTTGAATGAATTTTAAAAAAAATCTCTTTACAAATTCTAATATAATTATAGAACATTATTCATTACAAGAGGTACATATGTATTGAAATCTCAACATGTTGTGGCTAAATTAGATAAAATTTTAAAAATATTATTGACCAAATAGATTTGAAGTATTCATAATGTTACATTATTAATTAATCACCAAATTATGTTGCACATGCTAAAAATGAACCAATTATATGACAAAGCTGAAAACAAACATTTTTGATTAGGTATAATTCATGGTATTCAAAGAACTTGATTTTTTTAAAAATGAATTAAAAATCAACCTATCCAAAAATCAAAACTTTGTATTATTATGCACATTACTATAGCAGTTGAAACTAAATTCTAGAAGTTGTAGTAAATGTTGGTTGCATTATAGATTGGGTCATTGTAAAAATAAAAGATATTTAAAGAATTAAAATGATAAACTTATTTCTATGAATGAAATCAATACTAATGTTGTGTATGAAATTATACTAAAAACATGAGGGGAAGGTTGACTAATAACTAGTGGAGTTGCAATCGAACTCCATGTGCATTTTTTCTTTTTCAATGGTTGCAATAGAGATGATTTTATGTCACCCTCCATGTCTATAACTATAGTTACCTAAAGTGGTTGATGACCCTTTATTATTGGATATCTTTTTAAAATAACTTGAAATAATATTACTTGAAAGAAATAATGAGAATATTTATAGCTTAAAAATAATTAGTTATATAATTATTTGAAAATAATTTTAGTGAAATGCAACCTAACCCCCTAGACATTAAGGGAGAGTGAGTTGAAAAACATTTGGTGATGAAGATCCATTGGAATAGGTGTGGCTCACAATTCACAATAAGACTCTTTATATAATGCAATAAGAAAATTGGTAGAGTAACATGTAGAATTTTCACTTTGAGTGGTAGAAATCACATCATCACTATTTCTATTTGATAGGAATGTACAACAATCAAATCGACAATTTGTATGTGAAACTATCAAAGTTTGAAAACAAATATTTTATAAGATGTTTCTCTCTTTTGTACTGGTTCATGTAGACAAACCCTTTAAACTTGCACTGGTTAATCAAATCTGCATATGTATCCTTATGCTAGATAAGTCTTAGGATCATAATGCACATGAGATTTTTAAATCATTTAGAGGATTTGATGACAATAATTTCACTAGAAGAGGTTTGGGATGACATATATGATGAATGGGTTAGTTTAGAAATTCGGGTGAGGATGGAGAGTTGGGATAGTTGAATCTTTGAGGTTAGAATAATAAATCCAAAAGTGGAAAATTAGGTTCATAGATGTCTTATATAGGTCATTGAAAGGGGCTATTCTAATCAAGAAACCATATGTAATATGGAGATGAACGATTGGATGATGTAACTATAAGACAACATCCAATGTCAGACCATTATATGATGTAGTTAGATGATTACATAGATGTATTCAAACAATCATAGACTACAGTCAATGACTTCATAATGTAGTCCAATGACTTCATAATGTAGTCGAATGACTTCAAGATGTAACTAGATAAATATATAATACAATCAGATGACTACATAATATAGTCAGACTACTATGAGATGTAGTTGCATGACTACATCATGCAGTCATCTAACTACAATATATAGCTAGATAACTACATAATATAGTTAGATAATTAAAAGAAGTAGTTGGTTGACTATGCTATGTGATGTGGTAGAATGACTGCATGATGTTATCAGATGACTATATATTATAGTCATCTAACTACATTATGAATCTAGGTAGATACATCATAAAATCAATCATCTACATCATGCACTTGGGTGGCTATTCCTTCTTAATCTTGGGATGTTCTTCCTACTCAAATTGCATTCTCTGCATGTCACCTAATAATTTTTCTATGTTATCATATGATTTCCAACCTAATTCACCACCATTGTGAAACTAATTCACTTAGTGTCCTTCATGTTTTTCAAGTATAGGCCACTAAAACTTTTCCTCACTAAAACATAGGTAACATGTGATAATAAGAGAATAATAAAATCTAATATTTAACAAACATGCATACATCATAGAAAAATATAAATTGACAGTTAAAACTATCTCCTGAAAAAAATTAAGCTTTATCTACAATTATATCATTTTGAATGCACTCGAAAACTAACTAATAGTTAATTTTTTTTCCAACTTCCTTAAACATGAATATGATATAGTGCCAATTATTGGTGATTATTGAAATATTTCATTATTCAACTTTTTTAGATAGGATTTACATAGTATATTATGTCTTCAAAATCTCACTTTAAATAAACAACATATCACTTCTATGAGGTGGACATGATGATGTGTGTGGATTTTAATTTTAAAATTATCAATAAAAATTATTATAAGATTATTCAATTTTATTCAAATTTTTCCCAAACATATTTTTATCCTAAACATTCAAAAAATAAATAAATTGATTTGACTTAATGTGGTGAATAACACCTAGTTCTAGATCCACAACATGTGGTTTTATTCTTTATATATATATATATATATATATATATATATATATATATATATATATATATATGGTAATTTCTTAATGAATTGATGATGCTCTCCCCAATTTCTATATATAGTATTGGGGGAATCCCCTAATCTATAGGCCATCTATCTATATAAAAGGAGTGGGTATAGAGATATATATAAGACTAGTCTTGAATAGATATATAGGGGTAGAGATCGATGGACCCATATGTCTATAGGGACTGATAAGCCTAGACAATAAAACTAGACGATATGCCCACCATCTATAATAATCCCTGAGGCCTATATACTTATATGGGGTACCAAAGTTTGACTCTTTGAATGCAAAATAAGCACTTGAGTTACAATATCAAAATATAAAAGATTATGTATCTGGAACCCAAAATGTACACAAGTAATCAAGTAATATAAAGAATAATACAATAATTTGCCAAACTAGAGAAGTCCTTCGAACTTGCCCAAAAAATATTTTTTCAATATTGAAGTTTTAATCTAAATTTCATTGAATTTAAATCATAAATTTTATTAAAAAATAATATATAATTAACCTATTTTTAAATTTTGATAGTGATAATTTAATTTTTTTCAACATTTTATATTTTGAGATCTTCAATGTGGTTGGCTAGATATCATATTTATCATATCATTAAATCCAATATTAAATGATGGATGTATAATGGCTAGTCCCTACCTTTTTTTTATTATTATTATTAATTATGTTAATAAATACATAATGTAAGCTATTGTATCTCGATTCCTCGCTAAGTAAACAAAATTACTATTCATGGATATATATAGAAGACACATTTGATATTGATTATATTTCTGATTAAACTTGAGATATATGCTATTATGGAATACTAGAATATTATTTAGATACATAATTGTTTTACTATGAATTGGTTAATGTATGCATTTACATTTTGAGCATATTAATGTGTTGTTTTAGTTATATTTTATGCTATATGTTTATCATGTGATATGATCTAATTACCCATGTGTTATGAGGTGGATGTAGGCTAATTCATTCTTCAGAGTGTGTCAAAAGGAGAGCATCATCAGAGAGGCTGATGTAGATGGAGAGGTTGGAGTTTGATAAATATATGGAAAGAACACTACACATACCATAGTAGTTAGCATGATAGAATGCATTAATAATAGTTTACTTATGGTGTGTTTATTACTTGCCTTGAAGTGTTGCTCTCTATGGTTTGCTAATATAGGTAAATAATGTAATGAATTCTTTTGCATATTTGGCACATCTTATCATTAATGCTAGTAAGAATATTATTATCAAAGGTAAATTTAAAAATCTAGATTATTAATAATTGTGAAATTGATATTTAGAATGCTATAATATTCGTGGATGATAATTAATTTAATTTAAATCATGGATTTTTCCATTTAATTTTAAATTTATTAAAAAATAGAAATTTCATTAAAAAAAGAAAAAATATATAAAAAGTAAAAAAAATAGAAAGAAAAATTAAAGACTTAAATTAGAAAATCTAAAAATAATTAAATATATTAAAAATAATAAAAATAAGAACAAAACAAAAAAAATCTAAAGCTGTGCCACTTTTATTAAGAAGGGGATTTCAAAAAGGATACATGGGATATGAGTTTTGGATTGAAGGAGAGAGAGAGAGAGAGAGAGAGAGAGAGAGAGAGAGAGAGAGAGAGAGAGAGAGAGAGAGAGAGAGAGAGAGAGAGAGAGAGAGAGAGAGAGAGAGAGAGAGAGAGCTTAAGGAGAATTGGAGAAGAGGGCACAACACAATGAGGAGGATTGTCTTGTCTAATGTCCAGGTAGGTGTTGTATTTTAATTTAATTCTCTGCCTATATGATTAGTATGTATAATTGGGCACTTTAAATTTTTATTTCAGTATATTTGGGTTGTATTTTATTCATATATTTCATTTTAGAACATGAAAAACATGTATATTAATTAGAGACAACCAGGGAAAGGAAAGGGGATACACCTATAAAAGGGCATTTCATATATATATATATATATAATAAAGCAAAGACAACCATAAGATAAGAAAACCAACAATATTACTAAATGCATACTTATTTATATATTTATTACTTAATTATTAATTTACATCATATATATTAAATAAGTAAAGTAGATAAACCATATACCTCTTATCATATGAAAAGAGATCACTATACCTCTTTAACATGTGGGTAATCAAACCAGATATTGACATCATCATTTATTTACTTGGTCAGCTCAATGGACTGTGTAAAATTATGACAATCCATGTAGAGTCCTACATTTTGATGTTACATATTAGTAGCCTCAATTAATATAACTGCCATATAATAACTAATTTCAGGGTGGATTATACCATAAAATAATTCATAGGGTTACATGTAAGATTCAAGAAATTATTTAACCTAGAAAAAGGAGATTGAATAATTTAATTGGGATACTATCATACTAGAAATAATAACTAATAAAAAATATAAAGTATGATAACATACCATTCTTGATGTTATATTTGGATTATAGCTAATGTTTACTGTAGCACTGCTTCTTCATCCTAAATATATTGTATAGTAATCCAAAATTAGTTGATCATTCTTAGTGTATCCCTAAGGCATCGTTATTCATGAGGTAGTGAGGTTATCAAGTTTTATCACTGCCTATATATGGTTGATCGTGCTAACTTACCTGTGTCCCTATTAATGGCCAACTATGAATGTTATACATACCTGTAGTTTCTTGATCATATATATATATATATATATATATATATATATATATATATATATATATATATATATATATATATATATATATATATATATAATGCTTTGAATATCTTATATGGTCTCTATAAGTATATAATTATCCACAACCATGGAATAGTTAGGTCGCTATCTAGTCAAATGGCATTGTTATAGAGAAGGGTATAAAATATTTTTTGAATGGTCATTGCCATACTTTTATGCTTAGAAATATCATATATTTATAGTTTCCAAGTGTACATTATTTTTGGTCAAGGATTAATAGTGGAATGCTGAAATTGTTAATGGACCTAGTTATCAGTAAATGGGTGTTGCCATACCCTTTTTAAACTGAATGTTTTTATTACAAAGTTTGTTGTGATATGAATGTCTTAAGCTATGAGTTCTGGTGTAGCCATGATTTGGTGAATAAAATAATATTGTTATGTTTATATATCTATAAAGGTAATTAAGCTACAATTTTTAAAAGGGTGACACTTGAGGAATATCGAATTTCAAGTGGTAGATAAAACATAACAATAATTGATAGTGTATATTATTTTAGTCATATATATGGGATTGTGTGTGTGTGTGTGTGTGTGTGTGTGTGTGTGTGTGTGTGTGTGTGTGTGTGTGTGTGTGTGTGTGTGTGTGTGTGTGTGTGTGAGTGATTGTGTAGTTTATAATAGGTACTATGACTTAGAATTAGTTATATACTTATATTTTTTCAGGGACTTCAAATTTACTAAACATGAATGTTAGTAAATAACACAGTCATTTTTTTTAAATTCTAAATAGAGGAATAATCTAATGAGCTATGGGAAGAATGATAAATCCAATGAAGTTCTCACTATGATGGGTACATGTTACTTATTATATATTAATTTGAACTTTAAAAAGAAGGATGTGAAATTAATATTAAAAATAAATTATGATATTCTTAATAAGAAGTATATATATTTTTAGAGGTGTAATTTCCATGATTATCTATTTTCCACGTGTGGATTAGAACCTTTGTTAAGGGATTGGGAATGATAAAAATTTAAATGAATGTGTGCCAGAAAATTTTTAATTGTATAGGGAATGCTAGTTTGGATTACTTTATATTTTATGAAAATGGAGTTTATCTGTCTAGCTATTGAATTATGAATGTAAGTTTCCATGTATTATGACTACATTACTAACCTAGTATTTAATGATAGATGTATATTTATAACTCAACTTGGGTCTTCATTATCTAGGGATAAGTTGTGTGAATTAGGATCCTCAGTTAGAATTATAATGATTATAGGTAGCTCTTGCTTAAAAGTATAAAGAAAACAATGGTTTAATATTCACATAGCTTTGGAATAGCTACATATGGTGCATAATATACAAATGCTTGTACCTAAAGTTTAATAGATGGTTTGAGTAAATCATCAAGATTATCAGAAACCAAAAACTATAACCATGTTAAATCAATCTTCTAAAATTGGAATGAGATGTTTAAATGAATTCAGATTGGGTTTTATGATTTTTTATTTTTCTACAAATGATTGATTAGTTATTGGTTATATATTGAGTACTTGTGTGCAGAACATTGATTATGAAAGTGTGTTCACTTAGTATCTAGCATATAATGGTACAACCTTGATGCATGCTTATAGACATGTTACTTTAGATGTTGTTAAGCAGTTTAAAATAAAAAGTATACCTAGGTGGTTATAAAAACTGAACTTTCTTGATTATTATTATGAACATGGGTCATTTGATTCTTGCAATCATAAGTGTTGGTTATATGGTTGTAATGTATTTGGGAACCTATGATAGTATGAGATATCATAGAGTATTAAAGTATATAATGTATGTTGTCTAGATGGTACATATTATAATTATTATATCTACATTAGACTAATTTAATGTATGCATATTGATTAATGATGTGAATAACATGTTTTATAATAGTTGGTAATACTTTATGTATGCATGAATATAATATTGAAGAGGGTATCATTTGCTGATATGGAATATTATGTGTTTTGTAGAAGGTATGACTTGCTTGTTATGTCTAGTTGCTCAAATATTAAATTATTTTTCCATGTAATTAAGACTACTTTATATGATTGATTGGATGAAACTAGTAGTTATGTCATAGAATACTAGACTATGGTAATATGGGTTATCATAAGGAGTAGTATGTTTGGAAACTAATCATGGTAGTGAAACTCTATAGTTAAATGTGTATTTACCCATGTGGTATAAACTATAGACATTCTTTATAGTATGGGATAGAAATTAGTGTAATATTCATTCATATGTTTGATGAAATAAATATATGCTTTAGTTACTCCTATGTTTAGTACGATATATGATGTATTTTTTAGTAGGATGTAAATTAAATGAATCTTGTGATTGAATTATATTTGACCAACATGCATTGTTGATATGGAGTAAGGAGTGAGATGGACTTTAATGGCTTACTAGTATTAGAATGATAGATGAAGGTAGTCAAATCGAGTGATGTGCATGGATTTGATTGATCGATAGATCGTTATTATTTATTATTAATATAAATTTGGGCCAAATTATGTTTAGTGAGCCATTATCATTTTATGAGTATGATTTACATGTTTGAGTGATATCCTGAAATAAAATGGTTTTCTATGATACACTTCATGTTTAGTATAGAAATAATATAGCACATGGGTACTTTCTTATCTCTCTAGATTATCTCACCATCACTATCTACTCATTCATGAAAGGAAGGTCATTTCTTGATGGGATTAGTACGAAGGATCATTGGTCCATGATTGGTGTGAAAAAATGCTTAGATGATGCTCTCCCTCTCCACAACAATACTACTTATTGATATGACACTTGATATTACCACATATATATGAGTTTGAAAACTATTCTCCAAGACATGCATGTATCATATATGTATATTGTATTTTATTATAATTATTATTGAATATTTTCATAAGAGTTGTAATTACTTGTTATTGTACATTGACAGTGGTGGTTGTAGACTTGTATCAATAGTGACTGAGTTAATATAATTACTTTCTATAATTGTATTTTGATGTACTCTCATGATATTAGAGATCAGTGGTATGTGATGTATTATGTTTTTTTTCTACTATTACCAAGTGAATATTTCTTAAGGTCTCTGTAGATTCTTGAGGTGAAATATATTCTTGGTGTATGCATTTAGTTAAAAAAATTCATGTATTTCTAGTTGACCTTAGTGGGGTTGTTACATGAAATCATATTTCTCATATCATTAAATCCAACATTAAATCATATCATATTTATAGTTATCATATTTATCATATCATTAAATCCAACATTAAACAATGACCACATAACGACTAGTCCCGACCTCAATATTGAAAATAGTTTTTGAATAGTTTTGTCTATAAATATATAATGTAAGTCTATCTCAATCTTTAATGTTACGTAAGGACTGATAAAAATAAACAAAAATAAATTAATAATTTATCATAAAAGAGTAATAGCTAATTATTTATAGCCAATAAATGAAGTGTGATAGTTGCCTTAGCAAAAGTATATAATTAATGCTAGGTACGTAGCGATAAAAATAAACAAAAACAACCTAATAATCTATCACAAAAGAGTAATAACTAATTATTTGTAGCCAATAAATGAAGTGTGATATATGCCTTAGCAATACCCTATAATTAATGTTAGGTAGGGATTGATAAAAATAAACTAAAATAACTTAATAATCAATCGAAAGAGTGATAGATATTTATTTTTAAGTAATAAACGAATTGTAATAATTATCATAGAAAGATCATATAATCAAATTTCCCAGCATTAGTAATATCTATTAATAAATGAACATAAAATTAGTTTTTTAGTATCCCTTTACAATTATATTGTATTGACTGCCCATATAACTATAATTAGATTTTTAGATCACCAATGAATGTTGTGCCTTATACTTTAAATCAATCAATAAAGAGGTGCCATGTTATACCTTTGAGCTATTTATATAGACACCCGTAACAACTATAGTGAGTTTAAGGAGATTGAAATTTTATTTGGTTAACCTCTTATCGAGCAAGTGAAAAGAATATTAAATATTAATACAAATGTATAGTAATGAATATAATGATAAGAACATGTATTGTCCTATATGTAAGAATAACTAAAAATAATGAATATAATGATAAATGCATGTACTGTCTTATAAATAAGAATAACTGATAATAATGAATATAAGGTTAGGTACATGTATTGTCTTATATATAAGAATAACACTGGTGCTACCTAAGAATGATGATAGTTTGAACATTGAAGATGAGACTAAAATTAATTTATTTTAAGTATAAATTACAATCAAATTCATTCCATCAAGGTAACTAAGCTACTGTAGTAATTTTAGTATCTTCTCTTTTCAAAATTGAATGCAAACCTGGTATGCAAACAATCCTAATGAAAAATAAGGAAGTGATGATAATAGCAATATCAAATATATGGAGTCTTTTAACTCAAAGTTTTGTAGAGAAATCATAAAATAGTAATGGTGGGTACACAATGACATTCAGACGTCAAATTCTCCATTCCAAATTAATTCAGTGAAATTTGAAGTCTACCCACAACCAAAAAATTAATTCTACTAACAACAAAAGAGAAATATGCTCCAATGATGAATATTCTGCATAAAAGGTACTAAAAACATTGATTAGATGAGATAGTATGATGATTTTAAAATGGAATTAAATATTTTTAAACATTTATCATATCATGTTGCTTTTCACCAATCTAAAGTTGAAGCATCTTCTTCACATAAACTATTCATTGGTTATGTTTTTTCACCAATCTCAACTTGCTTGTCATTGAAGCATCTTCTTCACATATAGTATTCATTGGTTCTATTTTTGCATCAATCTCAACTTGCTTGTCATCGATCTCAACCTAGGTAAGATTAAATATTGTAGAGACATACAGGATTAAAGATACAAAATATGACTTGAAGCCTTTCATAACCGCTATCCAAAAATATAGATTAGCTTTTATCATGTCTTAACCACTTCATAAAAATAGATCTACCACTCCAAAAATTATGTATGCAAAATAAATGGTCTATTTAACATGATTAAAAAAAAATAGAGCAATAATTAGTGTTCCTCTACTATTGAAGTAATTTAGGTCAAAATTAGTATTTGGATCTTTGAAAAACATCCCATTTTTTTCTACTTTTTGTGAGAAAAAATTGATGCTCTCTAATATATTTTTCTTATCTACCTTTGGAATGGCCTTAATTGACCCTACACCCTGCATCCTTGAATATTTCCAAGCAGTTAAAATAAAACAAAAAATGCAATATACGATATTATATCATGGTATGATTATTATTGTCCAAGCATCATGGGTATCAATTCTAGGAATAATCGTTAACTCTGCAATGCAAACCTCAATAATTTCAATAGACCTCTTTCACTTCAAAATTAGGTCTAGGGTTAGGGGTTTGTAAATAAATTTATAAGTTCAAATATGAAGACTGACTCACCTCAACTTGGATCTTTGCAACCACATCCACTGTTTAATTTCTGAAACAAACACAAAATTAGCAGTTAAAGAGAGGAGATTGAAATTATAGAACAAACTAAAAATAATGTAAACAAAGTGTGTTTACCTACATGAACAAATGTTAATTTTAACATCTCAAATCCCATGCATAGATCTCCACTTCTATGAATATAGGCTCCCGTAGAGCCACAATGGATCCGATTCTAATAAAAATGTAAATAATTAACTCCTACTACCTCAAGTTTTAACCACAGGTAGAGGCATAGGCAAATACAAAATAAATTGGTCATATATGTTTTTCCCTACACAAACACTATTGCATTTATAGAAACTAATAAAACTGAAAGCCACCTTTAGAAATTACAATTGAGCATATCAACATTTTAAATCCAAGCTTATGACTAATGAATTCAGCATTGCATCCAATTTTTCCAACATGAAGATGATATTTTGTGTGAAACTAAGTTGGAGAAATCTATTAGACTATTCCTCAGTAGTGGAGAAACGCTACAAACATTTGCAAGTGGAGCGTGTGACTTGAAATGCCCCAAAAATTCTCTTGTCATCATGTAGAATAATGAGTGTGAGTGAAATATTTAGTAAAAAATTAAAACTTCTTTGCAACTACTTTGATGGAGAATATTAGTAGTTCCTTGTATGCACCAAATGAAACAATAGATGGAGCCATCTAAGTAATTAATATCCACCACCTGTGTCTTTTGCTTGCATACAACAACGATGACAAAACCATGTTACCATCTTCTAGACAATAAATGGAGTTACAAAACTTTTTAAAAAAAATCGTAAATAACAAGTTTAGGTAATATTCCAACATTTTAATGTGAATTTTCAAAATTATTAAAAAAAAAATGTTTTAAATTTGTCTATTAGTTCAACTAAAATTATATTAATTGAAAACTTATTCCTTAAAATCTTTATATTGGCAGGGATTAATAATAGCAAAGTGTATTCTTTTAGTATATAATAATTATTATTGTAAGATACACATATCAATGTTGTATTAAATATAAAGGAATATGCCTACATAACATTTCAAGAATATTTTCAAATTAATATTTCAAACTTTAGTTAAATCTATATAATTTTTAATGGAATATGTATTTTAAATATTTTTAATGGTTGAACTAGAAGTAGATTATAATTGAAAAATGAAACCTATAATATTTTAGAGTACGTGTCGTGTAGTTGGCTAAGGGATTTGGATTTTTTCCATATAAATCCTGAGGTCAATTCTCACAGCCTGAGTTTAAAGATGTTTATTGTATATATTGATCATATATATCTAGTTCATGTGTCACAATTAAAAGCATTATAGAAAATATGCATTCTTTTAATTTTGGAAAGTATGAAGAAGGTAACTTCTCACAATTATAAGTTTATTTATTTTGTGCAAAAATAATATACTAAACATGTATATAGATTAATATTTTGGTTCAAAAATAGAAAATAAAGTATTAATAAATTGTTGATCTAGTCATAATCCATAGTTTATTTATGTTGGTAAATTTAATCTAAATATGTTAAGGATCAAATCAAATATCAATTTCTCTTATCACAGTTCAAAACAACACTTATTGTTTAGTTTTTGTATTTAATAGTGATTTCTTTACTCATTTCACATTATTTTGTAATTTTTAAATGTTAAAAAAATTCTAAAGATTTGAATATAGATGAATCTATAGGTAATGTACTACATCTCAATTTTAGGTGCTTTTCAAATTATGAATGGGTGTACTCTACAACTCTTTATTAGTAATAAAGATTTTTTTTTTTCATTTTTTTTATTTTTTTAAAGTATAATATAATAAAATATATTAATTTTATATACATTTTTTTTTTGGTAAACAAAACTATGTGGACACCCCAAAATAAACATATATTTTTATTTGTAAAATATATACACAACAAATTTTATATTTTTGTAATTTTTATTTCTTCTTAAAAATATAACACAAATTCAATATATTCACTATGTCTATTGTAATTAAACTATATGTGTTCCAATAATTTCCACATGATTTGTTCCCATTGGCTAGAGATAAATAATATAGTTGGATGTTTAATACTTAGGGCTATTTGCATTGGCATGTATAAATATTTAATGTATAACCTTATTCGCATTCAATAAAAAGAGAACGTCATTTGTATGTGTTTTCATCACATTGAATATCATTGTATTGTGTTAGTTCACATCATTTTAAAGTTTTTATTGTGTTAAGAAAAAACAAGAATATTTAAACATAAATAAGATCATTGATAATGTAATTTTTATTTGTAAATAAATAAGGTAAGTTTATTTATTTATTATGTTAGAATTTCAATCATTTAGATTATTTATAAATAGATAGTTCTTTGTTTTATTGTTTTTTCTATTTTTCTATGTTTTTTAATTGTTGTTATGAAAATGATGTTTAATATTTGCATTATTATTTATATGAGAATATAAGTGAAAAATGATATGCATAGAAGATGGTAATATAACTTTTTATGTTTTTTTTTCATTTTTTTTTAGGAAAATGATGTTTAATATTTTCATTATTATTTGTATGAGAATATAAATTTAAGTTGGTTATTATTCGCATTATTATTTGTATGAGAATATAAGTGAAAAATGATTTGTATAGATAATTTTAGCTATAGGTACTCATAAGTTGTAATAGAGTTTATAGGAGTAATTTAATAAATGCAAAATTTATATGGTTTGTTTTAATGTTTGCTTTCTCTATTTTTAGTGTATTTTTCTATCTATATTACTAGATTATATTGTTAGATTTTGTATAACTATGGAGCTCCATTTTTGGCAGCTTCAGGAATCGTATGGAGCTTAGTCATTTGTGTGTTTAGGTTGCCTATTTGATTCTTCTTGGGCCTATATTTTTGCTACAACTGGTATCAGAGCTTCCTAGGTTGATAAATCCTATTTATACATGGCAACTAATAGTTCTAGCTGATGGCATCACAAGATGAAGACCATATTCAAATCTCAAGAGCTATGGGAGTTAGTTGAAAGTGGATACAATGAAGTTGCATATCATGTTTCCTTAAATTCATTAACCCAAGCACAAATGAATTCATTAAAAGAGAATAAGAGAAAGGATGCCAAGGCACTCAACTACATACAAATGATAATAGTTGATTCAATTTTCTTAAGGATAGCAACAACTATCCATTCTAAACGAGCATGGGATATTCTTCAAAATGCATATCAAAGTAATAACAAGGTGAGTCTTATCAAAATTTAACACTTAATAATTTACATTGAGACCCTACAAATGAAGGAGAATGAGTCAATCAATGACTTCTTTACAAGGACAATAAATATTGTCAACCAAATCAAAATATGTGGTGATGCAAATGAAGATCATAGGATCATTGAGAAGGTGTTGAGGAGCCTTCCAATCAGATTTGACCCTATAGTGGTTGCAATTGAATAGTCAAAAGATTTAACAAAAATGGTGGTGAATGAGCTAATGGGTTCCTTGCAAACCCATGAACAAGGGTTGAATAGGTCAACCACCTCTTCCCATGAGCAAGCATTCAAGACCAATGTGAGAGGAAGGGGGAGAGGATCAAATAATAAAAGAATATGATGAACTTGTAGTAGTCAAGAAGGTGGAAGGCATAGCCATCAAGAGTCGCATAAAAAATGAAAAGGGAAGGAACAAAAATACTTCAAGAGAAGGATCTACACAAAGGTATGATAAATCTAATGTCTAATGCTATTATTTTAGGAAATATAGACACTATGTTAGTGAGTGTAGAAAGAATGAGCATAACATGAATAGGTAGAATTTAAATTTATCCAAAACATAATAAGTTGAACTTAATATTATTAAAAATGGTATAAATTTTTTCATAACATGTAACATTATCGATCAAAGTGGTAAAGAGACATGGTATTTGGATAGTGGTTATAACAACTACATGAGTGGGAAAAAATATATGTTCAACCACAGTGATGAATCTATAAAATAAAAGGTAAACATGGAAAATAATGAGAATGTTCCCATCATGGGCAAAGGTATAATATCTATTTTCACCAAGTAAGGTGATAAAAGGTAAATTCAAAATGTTTACTATGTGCTCGGGTTGAAGCATAACTTTATTATCTTAGGATAGCTTTTCCAACAGGGATATAGTGTGAGGATTGAATATGGTGAATAAATTATTTATGATATAATTTGTATCAAAAATCAAATTACAGTAGTCAAGATAATAATCAATCAGATGTTTCCAGTGAGAATGCAAAGTGAGCTCCTATCAGTGTTTAAAACTATGGTAGTAGATGAGCCTACTCTTTGGCATCTAAGATTTGGGTATTTAAGGTTTGATGGCATGAACCTTCTTCAAAATAAGTAAAATGTGAGAGGGTTTCCCCATATTAAACAACCAAATAATGTATGTAAAGGATGCATATTTTGAAAGCAACTTATGAATGCATTTCCCATGGGTAAAACATGGAGAGACAGAGCCCCTTTAGAGCTGATCCATTTAGACTTGTGTGGTCCAATGAAGTCCCCATCCTTATCTAAAAATTTCTACTTCATGACATTAAAATATGAATTTAGATGGAAGACATAGGTCTCCTTATTGAAGAACAAATCAAAATCATTTGAGTCCTTCAAGTAATTCAAGGCCATGGTGGAGAATCAAAGTGGCCACAACATCAATATTTTGAGAAAAAATAGAGGGGGAGAGTGTGTGTGTGTGTGTGTGTGTGTGTGTGTGTGTGTGTGTGTGTGTGTGTGTGTGTGTGTGTGTGTGTGTGTGTGTGTGTGTGTGTGTGTGTGTGTGTGTGTGTGTGTGTGTGTGTATGTATAATGAGTTCATTATTTTTTTCAAGGATTATGGGATAAATATATAAATTATAGGTAGGTATACACCACATAAAAATGGTCTGGCTGAGAGGAAGAATATGACCATCCAACATATGGCAAGGAGTATGTTAAAAGCAAAGGGTTTACTTAATAAGTTTTGGGTAGAGGTTGTATCAATAATTGTATACTCAATAAATATTTTATCAATAAAGAGTGTGAGGGATATGATCCTTTGACAATCATAGAACAACTGAGAGCCTAGTTTTGAACACTACAGACTGTTTAGAGGTTTTACATATGCACATGTTCCCAAAGAAAGAAAAACAAAGTAGGATAAAAAATTTGAGAAATTTATATATATTGGGTATAATGACCAATTAAAGGCTTATAAATTATACAATATAGTCACAACTGAACTCATAATAAGCTAAGATATTCAATTCATTGAGCATGAAGCTTGGGAAGAGAGATAAGAAGAAGAACATACACAAATAAGGGCTAGTGGACCCTTTGTTGAATCTAAAACAACATGAGGTACATCCACTTATGTACCAATTTAGACCCTTATTTCACAAATGGATAATTTATCTAGTGTAAGTAGCCATCAAGGAGGTCAAAGAGTTGTCCATGATTTAACATAATTCTCCTCCAACTCAAGCCAACTCCTAGCAAGGATGAGGACCTTGTAACAAGTTTATGAGTAGTCAAGGTTTGAATAAAATCAAGATGAAATAATGAATTATACTCCCTTTTTATTATCTGATTCATATCTATTTTGAAAAAAATTTCAAGGATAACAAGTGATGTGAGATAATGGATGGATAAATCCATTCTATAGAGAAAAATCAGGATTAGGAGTTATAAAAAGAAAAGAGGTCATAGGAGTCAAGTGTGTCTTCAATATAAAAACCACTTCGAAAGGAATGATAGAGAGGCATAAGGAAAGGATAGTAATAAAGATATATAATTAAAGACCTAAATGTGAATACAATTAAACATTTGAACTTGTAAGAGGGCTATAAATGGTGAGGATAATAATAGCCATTACTGCTCAACACAAATGGAAGGTGCATCAAATGGATGTCAAGTCATCCTTCTTAAATGGAGTGTTATAAGAAGAGCTATATGTGTGATAGCCACTCATATATGAGATTATCGAGCATAAGAACAAGGTATATAAGCTGAAAAAGTCATTTTATGAGCTCAAGCAAATACTAGGGGCATGATATAGCTAGATAAATTCATACTTGTTGAGAAATGGCTTTAGTAAAATTGATAGTGAGACCATGACCTACATTAAACATGAAAATAAGGTATTTTAATTTTTATTTTGTATGTAGATGATCTAAATTTTTTTAGAAATGTAAGTTGCATCATTGAAGAGTTTAAATCAGCCACGAAGGAGATTGAAATGAGTGATTTATATTTATTGAGGTACTTTCTTGGTATATAAGTCAATCAAATGGACAAATCTTCATATGTCAATCTAAGTATGCAAAGGATATTTTAGAGAGATTTAGGATGCTAGATAGAAATCTATTATCTACACCAACTAAGACACATTTGAGGTTGTGCAGGAATGATTGCAAAAATAATGTAGACCCCACTCGCTACAAGATTTTAGTAGGAAGCCTAATGTATTTAACTACAACTACAATGGATATCATGCATAAAGTCAGCCTCATATCTATATTCATGGAGACAGTAGAGGAGACACATTGATAAGTAGGCAAAAGTATCTTGAGGCACATGAATGTCATAAGAGATTATGGAGTTTTGTATGTAGCAGTAAATAAGTTTCATCTAGTGGGATACACAAATAATGATTGGGCTAGTAGTATTGATGAATAAAAGAAAACTTTAGGGTATGTATTTCATCTTGGTTCAAAATCCATATCTTGAGCTTAGAAAAACTATAGTATCACTTTCTATGGATGAAAACTGAGTGCATAGAAACTACTATAGTAGCATGACAAGCTATATGGTTAAGAAAGATACTTTAAAATTTACACAAGTAGCAAGAAGATTCTATGGTATATTATTATAATATATCCTCTATAAAATTTAAAAATAACCCAATTTTTCATGGTATTAGTAAGAACATTACAATTAGGTATCACTTCATTCGAGAGTTAGTTGAAAATCATCTAAAAGAACTAGTTTTAACAAATAAGATCAACAACTAACTGATTTCATTACTAAGCCTTTAACAAATGATATTTTTATGTGTTTTAGATTAATATTAGTGTTCATTAGTTTAAAATAATTATGTCACGAATGATTTATGGTGGCACCAAAGTCTATTAGCTAACCTATGAAGTCTTACATCGAAGCTCCAAACTTCAACAATAAAGGTCTGAACTTTAACAAGGTAGCTCTGAACATGCACAAAACGGTTTTCAAATGGATATAGGTAGGTAAGGAGAAGCTACAAAAAATGTTTTTAAGTCTATGAAAAGTTTTCTAGAATATGGTAGAAAGGTCAAGAATAAGGGGGAGTCTTAAAATAAAATATTCTTTCCCTTCACCTACTCACTTAAGCTCCTAAGTTTCTTAGATACAACCAAATGAATTTAATACAAATGTTTCAAATTTTAATTTGGTATTTTTTTTGGATTTTGGGGTAAAAAAATAAAGTTTTAGTTGGAATAATAGTTAGGTAAGTTAAAAAATAAACCGAGACAAAAAAAATCATGTTATAAAAGGTAGAGGATATTCATAACATAGTAGCAGTCAGAAAGAGAGAGCAACTATGGGAGAATATAGTAGGGAGAAAGAGACAAGATAGGGACATATTGTCTATAGAAAGAGAATAAAAAGACAAAAGGTAGATAAAACAAAGGTGAAAATTATTTTACTGATAGAATATAGAGAATGAAGGTGGGTAGCATATGAGGAAAAACATTAGTTTTTTTTTATCAACTACAACAATAGAGTAATCAACCAATAGAAGAAGATATGAAAGGTTTTTTATAAAATTTTATGAGAAGATGTAGTTATAGGCACTCATAAACCTATCATAGAGTTTTTAGGAGTAATTTAATATATGAAAATTCTATGTCATTTGTTGTAAATTATGCCTCCTTATTTTTAGTGCATTTTTCTATTTATATTACTAGATTTCATATAGCTTCGAAGATCCATTTCTAGTGGCTTCAGGATTAGTCTAGAGATTATTCACTTTTGTTTTTAGGTTGCCTATTTGATCTCTATTGGGACTATATTTTTCCTACAATCCCACCTCACCATGCTTCCCACCTAGTTCCATTTCCAATCAAGCACCTCAAGCCATCCACTTCAAACTCCACACCTCATGATCCAAATCAGATTCCTCCAAATACTAATGCATCCTCTTTTAATAATTTTTCTGATTCAATAGCTTGTGGTTTCAAATACTAATACATAGGTTTTACTTTCGAGTCAATAGTTATATGGTTTTATAAATATTAAGAGACTTCTAGGTTTAGGTTGTTTAGTTTTTATAATGATATAAGATGTTAGATAGTTTTTATAGACATACTATTAATGTTTTATTTTTCAAATATTAGGATCTTGTTTTATGTCTATTATAGTGTTTAGTTGTGTTTAAATTCTATAGTAGCTTAAAATCTATATAAACATATCTTATGTGTATGTTAATCAATAAAAAAAGAGTCATTTCCATGTATGATGTTAATGATAAATTTTCTCTTTTGTAATGGATACATTCTCAAGTGAACATGACATCCATCCTAGGGGGTTATGAAAACATGTAGTTGAAATTCAAATTTCAATACATTGAGTAAGTAGAAGCACACTAAAGGTTAGAGGCAATAGATATAGGAGGCCTAATAGTGCCTCTCATTCTATAATAATAAAGGGGATGTAAATGGAATAGTGATAAACCATATGTACCAAAATGGATAGTGCCAAAGATAATTCTCAGTAGCAATGACAATCATCTATGTTATTTTTGGTCAAGTAGAAGCAATTGTATGAACTAGCTACAAAAGAGAGCAATGAGGACTTAGTCTTCAAACATTTCATTTTCAATTTGTGTGGTGTGTTTTTATATATTGTATCAGTTTAAATTATAATGTATGTGGGTGATCACATTTCTATTTCCATAGGTATTGTAATCAATTATAAATTAATGTGCTTACTGGCAAAAGTGTGGATGGTGAACAAAGGTGTGTGATTTTTTTTCATACATGGGTGATTGATATATCCATCCATAAAATCCATGTATTTTCCTATTCATATCTAACTTCTCATTCATGGTCTATGGTTTGATGGTTTCCCATATGAATGGTTGATAAGAGGTCAATAGGTTCCTTATTTACCTTGTTATGTGTGTAAATCCATATATTCAATGTTATTAATAAGCAAGCAGAGGTTAATGTTAGGAGAATAATTTTTAGTACTCACATTATTATTTGTACTAGACTATAGGTGGAAAAAATATGTGTATGTGAGTTGTTTTGAAATGGGTTGAAAACTCATCATATATAGTTTTGAGGTAGGTATTGTGGGAGATAGAGAGAATTTAGGGATTAGGCTAGACTCTTTTTTTACATAATATTCTTATGTATAAATATGAATGTCATCATATGAATATAATAATTAAAGATTGTTGTATTATTTTTGGTGCAATCTAATACAAAATTATTAGTTTTAATATTATTTAACTGAAATATAATATTATAAGAGAGTGTGTGGTGTGTGTGTGAGAGAGAGAGAGAGAGAGTGCAATATAATACAAAATTATTAGTTTTTCTATTATTTAACTGAAATATAATATTAGAAGAGTGAGTGTGTGTGTGTGTGTGTGTGTGTGTGTGTGTGTGAGAGAGAGAGAGAGAGAGAGAGAGAGGAGAGAGAGAGAGAGAGAGAGAGAGAGAGAGAGAGAGAGGAGAGAGAGAGAGAGAGAGAGAGAGAGAGAGAGAGAGAGAGAGAGAGAGAGAGAGAGAGAGAGTGAGAGAGAGAGAGAGAGAGAGAGAGAGAAAATATATAGACAAAAACATATTAGTGGCCAAAAATAGATATAGATTATTTTTTGCATGATATATAAGAGAGATTTTATGGTTTTTTTGGTCAAAACATAGGACATATATGTTTATAAGTGTTGTTATTGATGTCAAGGTTTATGTCAAGGTGCATATGGTGAAGATGCATGGTCATGGAAGATCTTTGAAGATAGAATCCAAGTGACAAAATGAATTTGAAGGTGAGAGAGAATTTGAAGGAAAGAGATAATTTTAAGGAAACTAATATCTTATGGTTGTATGAAGGCACATCTCAAAGGTGTCAAAGGTGTGAAGGTACATGGTGAGTGGTCATTGAGGTTAGCTTGAAGTTGTCAGTATTGTCATTGAAGGTTCTTGTGAGGGTTTTATGAAAATTAGGCATGCAAAAGTGTTGTTTTAAGTAATTCCTATTGGTAATGTGTGTTGTGACAATCCTATCAACATTGAAGGTCTTTTGAAGTCAAGTGCTTAAGTATCCTTAGCCTAGTCATGGCATGAAGAGACCTTGTGAGAAGGTATGATCATGATGGCTTGGTGAGATGAGTTCATATAGGCATGAGTGATTGTATAATGTTATTTGAGAATGTATGTGAGGCATCAGAATAGTCATCAGATTTTTAAGGTGAGCCTACATTATTAGGACCTACAGTCTAGGTCTGCATCTAGACTTCTCTTACACCTTATTTTGCCTAATTAAGTATCATGATCTATTTATAAGGCATGTGAAGGATGTATGGTAGTATTTAATAATTATAGTGGTTACTTGAGTATGTAAGTGAGGTGGAGAGTGCATAAAAAGAGGCATGAAGGTTAGTTTTAAGGCCTAATGTGATTTGGAGATCAAAATATAGAGATAAAAGAGAGAGAGTGTGGCCTAATGAGGGGGTCATGATCATATTTCAAGTTTTTTGACCTTATATAATAATTTTTAAAAAGGTGGGCTATGTTTTTTTTAATGTTTATTCATGTAGTTTTAGGTAATATTTTGAAGTACAAGGCATGAAAAGTTGTTCAGAGATCTCTCGAGTGCTTAAAATGAAGGGTTCTCAACATGAGAAGGATTCTATTGTGCTCATTATCTCATAAAACCTTTGCATAGTAACTTAATATATTTATGGTATATGACTAAGGGTAATATATAATAATTATAGGAATTATTTTTTGGATTGAATAGCTATGCTTTTGTGAATGATTGTTAAGAGTGGAAACTTGTTTAAAACCCTCTTAGGACCCTAATAAAGGACCCAATGTTGAAGATATTGATAAAAGTGCCCATAATGGATTTATATGCTCAGGTAAGTTATTTTATCTTGTATTGTACTCTCCAAAGTAACTCCAAGTGGTATTTATTAAAGAGAGGAGAGAGAGAAAATGTTGAGTTATAGGCTTGTTTCTGAAGAAGTTGTTGTAGAAGTCAAAAGTTGCATTGGACATAGTAAGAAGATGGAGGAAGAAGGTAGAAAATAATATTTAATGTCGATGAAGGTTTATGGATATGTTTTATGCCTAAATTTTTCTAAATCAAGTCATCCAAGTTAGTCAGTCTCTAATAGGCCAAGATGGTGAAAATAGTGAAAAACCCAGGTACCAGTGAGAAGATGAATTGGAATATGTTTTCATTATAGAATAATGAAACCATGTCCATGGGGATTTTGTTTGAGATTGGAATTTATTATTCATTCTTTGTAAATATATTTGAATTTAGGTATACTAGTGAAAATGAAGAAGCCAAAATGGCTTGTCTGACTCAGTGAGGTCTATGTACAATGAGGTCAACAAATTGATCTGTAAGACAGATAGTTTCCACTAGACCATATAATGTATATATTTGAATATGGTCTAGATATGTCATAGAATAAAATAAATGCATTTTAATTTTTTGAATTTTTCTACATAGGTGTTGGAGGTTTAAGTCACCATGACTGTGTTTTGAGGTAATCTGGCAGTTCTAAGTGAGTGAGTTGTAGAGGTGTTGTTGAAGCCTTGTCTCTTGAGTGGAAGTGGATAATTAATATGGTAATATTTTTTAGGACATTTAAGTTATGTATAAGTGATTTATTGTCATGGTTGTGTGGCTAAATGATGTGTTATCTTCATTTGTTCAAGATGAACTTTTCTATGTGTTCAAAGACCTAATGTGAATAGTGTTAATGGAGTGTTTCAAGTGGTAGTTGGACCTAAATGGTGTCATGGTTCTTGGGGGATGTTGGATAAGGCATTATTTAATATTTTTTGGAAGTATTTTTCTATTTATAGATGTGTATAGTATTCCAAGGGGTCATAAAGTAACATGAACTAAAGAAGGCCTAATGGAATTAGGTTTCCATGAGACATAAAAAAGGTTTTGGTTTATTTGAGTAATGGAAAAATTAATTTAATGATTTATTATTGATTTTAACATGTCCTAAGGCCTATTTTGTTGGAAATATAAGTGGAAAATTTTGTATTTCCAACCAAGAGGTGTATGATCAAGAGGTTTGTATAAAAGGCCTTTTAGACATGATTGGCTAGTTAGAAAAGAAAGTAGAGAGGATACAAATGAAATAGAACATTTTTGAGAAGAAATAGGATTTATACCATATAATAAGTGTATAGGATCTATAATAAATATTTGATAGTGTATTTAAATATGAATATCAAGGTCATATGACTTAATCAATCTTAAAGAGACCTAGTTGAGCAAAGAAGCCAAGAAGGCAGTTTGAGAGGGTTAAAGAGAGTGAAGAAATAAATAAGTTCATTGTCATCTATTGTGTGAGAAACATAGTGTTCTATAGGTAATCAAATAAATTTTGTGGTTCATTTAGTGATGAGTCATCTACGGGGTTGGTGCCTCCTTGTGAGTAGGTGTTTGGCTAGTTGGGGTTGGTTCTCCATATTGAGTTGGTGATTCATTAAATTTGGTTTTTGTATTATAATAATGTAGTCCATTTGTATATATCAATGGTTTTTATTATCCTTGAGTTTTTCCCACATATGTGATGTGTTCTTATGTTTCATGCTTATTTGGATAGTTGTTTATGCTTTGATTGATCTATATGAATGGATCATTAATATTAAGTAGAGTTGAATGAATGTTTTGAAGACTGATTCATCCACCCCCCCTTTCATTCATTTTGATTCCAAAAATTGGTATCATATATATTCCTTTAAATTATGACTAACATCATAAATAATATCCTATAAGGAAGGATGGTTAGTAGTCAAGTGCAAGCATGTTTCTCTACTAGTAAGGCTCTACTCGTCAATGAGATTAATTATGTATTATGGAGCATCATAATGAGGAAATATCTAATTTCAATGGGACATGACATATGTATTTCAATTGTGGATGGATACACTCCACTTCCTACACCACCAATTGATATGATAGGCAAGAAGGAAAGTAAGAGCAATTCTAAGGCAATGAATTACATTCTATTGGCCTATCAGAGGTAGAGTTTGTGAAGGTGATGTACAAGGATTTAGCCAAGGTGATATGGGACAAGTTAAATACTATATATTAAGAAGAAAATAAGGTGAATATGGATAAATTATAGACCCATAGAAGAAATTTTGAATGTCTGAGTATGAAGGAAGATGAGAGCATTGCATCCTAGATGTTAAGAGTTGATGAAGTTTTTAATGTCATTAGAGGTCTTGGAGAATAAGTGAAAGAATATATAATTATACAAAAGGTATTAGTATCCCTAAATTCTAAATTTTATTCTTAGGTGTCTATAGTAAAATAAATGCAAGATCTAAAAATACTTAAGATTGATGGGCTTCATGGCATCTTGACTGCCCTATGAGATGATAAAAAATGAAGGAATACCTCCCAATTAGGAAGTAGTATTCAAAGTTTATAATAAATCAAAATACAAGAAGGTAAATGATGAGGTATATTAAGATATTTATAATGATGAATTGATAATCATCTTTACTAGTAAATTTATGTTTAGATCTGGTACATAAAAGGGTATGTTTCCTTTCAAATGTTTCAACTGTGGTAAGATTTTTTCACTTTGCATCTAAGTGTCCTAGTAAGTATAAGACTAAGCATGATGAAGAACATGGTGAATATCATGGTTATGATAAGAGGGTATATAAGCCTAATAAAAATAATAAATATCTTAATAACTATGAAGGCAAGAAAGGGTCATTCAAAAAAAAGAGAAGTTTCTATACCAAATAAGATAGTAGCTCATCTCATGCAAGTGACACAAGTAAATATGATAGTGATGATGATAGTAATGAGCATGATAATAATGAAACCTTATTCATGGACATAGAAATATATAATGAGGGTTTATAAAAAGTAAAATGACGTATAGATGATGAAGAATTAGATGAAGAAGTGGATAAATTGAATCTTGAAGCAAAATTGGTGAGTACTCTAGAGGAGCAAAAGTTCTAAGTAAGGAAGAATAAAAAACTATGATCATTAGTTAAGGAATATGAAGATTAGATTGGCTTGTTTGAAGAGATATTGAGTAACACAACCAATAAACATGATGACATCATCAATTGGGTTAAAACTCAAATGGATATAGTCACTACTAGACTAAAGGCTAAGGAAGAAGAATGCACTAGGTATGAATCAAAAATAGTGTCCTTAAAGTCAAAATTGGATCAAGAAACTATGAAGATGAAAACGTATGAGAAGTTTGAAAAGATTATTGAGGCTCTAAATGACATTTTTAGTAGTCAAAAGTCTATCAATGATAAGGCAAGTCTTGGTTTAAAATTAGATCAAAAGGAGAATAAGGAGAATGTTACTGTGAACAAGAATTTCAACTACAAGAACAATATGAAGACAAATTCTATTAGACAACCTAATGCCATAAGGTATGTAGATTCATTCAATGGTTAATTTTTATCATGTAGCTACTTTGGTCATAGAGTAAGAGAGTGTAGAACACCATCCAAGAATGAGTACTCATGGGACTATGGAAAGAATCATATTTCACATCAATCAAGATGTATGAGTGATTTTGTTTGCTATAATTCTCTTAACATTGGTCATATTTCAAGATTTTGTCATCCTGAATGTTCAAAATAGAACAAGGAGTTTCAATCTCTTAGAGTTCAAGAGAAAATACAAACCAAGGTGTGGAAGCCAAAGATAGTCAAGATTAGTCCTAATCAATCTACAAGCCAAAGTGGAATATTTTCTATGGTAGAGTATAGACCTAATATTGAAGAGTATCTAGAGTGTTCATTATCAGCTCAGATTGTTAACCACATGGATGATGAAGAGGTCAATCCAAAGAGGCTTATAAAGACCAAAAAGATCCTAAAGGATCATCAATGTTGTGAGAGCATGGAGATCTATGAATCTCTTGAGATTATGTTGGTCTAGTTCCCTATTATAAGGGGTGACTCCATTAGGCTTCATAGAGACATTCATTAGTCATTGGAAGCTTGGTTGCTATCACGAAGACATGTTAAAGAATGTTTACAAATTTGATAAGTGATATTGGTATCAAGATGTTTCAAGTAAGATGAGTATGGTCTGAGAGTTCTAATGATGCATGTGGGGAGCTCAAGCTATGAAGATAAAGGGGGGGTCCCTAATTCATTCGGTGATCTCAAGAATATGATGGCCTAGTGGGCGATTAAAGGTTTAAGTCATATCAGTCATGCCAAGGATAAGGTTATTGGTATTATTGTATTAATTTATTTGAAATAAATATGCATGAAGTGATGGGGAGCATGTTCCTATAATGCTTCATATTTTATGTGTTTATATTTTGTTACAATAAGGTGGATTAAAGAAGTTGTAAGTGTGATCATTTTTATTTGAGAAAAGAGCTTGTTCTAGGAGAATGAATACCATAGGGATATGTATACTTTTGAGATAATGATCAATTTCTAAGAGTGGATATCATCTAGTGAGGATAACCATTAGATTAGGGGGAGCTTTGTAGATCTATGTTATGAAGTATCAAGACAGTGAGGTAGAAGTCATAAGAAGCATGGTTATATTAGGTCCAAAGATCAAATGAATTTTTTTGAAAGACCCTTTTCCATTAATGTCAAAGGGGGAGAAAGAACAATATAGGGAGATGAGAACGATCAGGTTATAGTGTGTTTTCCATCAATGACAAAGGGTTAGTTTTTTAGAATTGTTATCATTAATGTCAAGGTTGATGTCATTGATGTCAAGGTACATCTAGTGAAGATACATGGTAATGGAAGATGTTTGAATACATAATCCAAGTGATAATATGAATTTTAAATCAAGAGAGAATTTGAAAGTAAGAGATAATTTCAAGGGAACTAATGTCTTATGCTTGCATGAAGGCATAGGTTAAGGTGTCAAAGGTGTGAAGGTGCATAAATAATGGTCATGGAGGTTAGCTTGAAGTTGTCAATGTTGTCATTGAAGGTTTTTGTGAGGTTTTGATGAAAAGTAGTTATACAAGAGTGTTGTTTTAATCAAGGCCAGTTGGTAGTGTGTATTGTGACAAGCCTATGAACATTGAAGGTCTTTTGAGGTCAAGTGCTTAAGTAGCCTAAGCTTAGTCAAGGCATGAACAAACCTTGTGAAAAGGTATGAGCATGGTGGTTTGGTGACATGAGTTCACATAGGCATGAGTGGTTATATGAGGTTGTTTCATCATTTATGTGAGGCATTGGAACACTCATAATAGTTTTAGGGTGAGCCTACGTGGGTAAGTCCTTCAATCTATGTTTGCATATAGACCTCTCCTAAACCATGCCTAGCCTAGTGAGGTATTATTCTCTACTGTCAAGGAATGTTAAGGATGTATGTTAGTATTTAATAATGGGAGAGGTTAATTTAGTATGTGAGTGAGGTGGAGAGTACAAGGAAATAGGTATTAAGGTAAATTTTAAGGCCTAATGTGGTTTGCAGGTCAAGATCTAGAGAATAAAGAGAGTGTCCTAACGAGGGGTCATGATCATATTCAAGGTTTTTTATATCATGTAAGCATTTTATGATGTGAGGTATTTTTTTTCAAGTTTTTTCATGCATTTTTAGCTCATAGTTTGAAGGACAAGGCATGAAAAGTTGTTTGGAGGTCCCTTGAGTGCTTAGAATGAAGGGTTCTCAACCCAAAAATGATTTTATTGTGCTCATTAGCACATAAAAACTTTGAATAAGAACCTAATATATTATTGGTATATGGGTAAGGGACTTAGATCAAAATTATAAGAATTATTTTTTGGATTGAGGGGATATGCTTTATGAACAATCATTAAGAGTGAAAACTAATTTAAACCCTCTTAGAACCATAATAAGGACCCAATGTTGAAGATATTGATAAAAAATGCCTATAGTGGATTGTTATGATCATGTAAAATATTTTTTATTTATTGGAATCTCCTAGGTATCTCTAGGTGGCATTGGTTAGAGAAAATGTTGAGTTACAAGCTTGTTTTTGAAGAAGTTGTTGTAGAAGTCAAAAGTTGCATTGGAAAAAGTAAGAAAAAGGATGGATGAAGAAGTTAGGGACTCATTTTTCATGTCCTTAAAGGTTTATATATATATATATATATATATATATATATATATATATATATATATATATATATATATATATATCCCCCAAATTTTCCAAACTAGTCATCTAAGTTAGCTAGTCGTTAACAAGCCAAGATGGTGCAAACAGTGAAAAACCCAAGCAATAGTGAGAAGATGAATTAGAATATGTTTTCATGATATAATGATGAAACCATGTGCATGGATATTTTTTTTAGAATGGAATTTATTATTCATTCCTAGTATAAATATTTGAATTTAGGTATAGTGGTGAAAATGATGAAGCCAAAATGGGTTGTTTGACTCGGTGAGGTACGTGTATAGTGAGGTCAAAAAATTGGTCTATAAGACTAATAGTTGACACTAGACCATATGATTATATTTTAAGATCGTATATAGATTCCATATAATCATACTCATACATTTTAAGTATTTTAATGTTTTTACATAACTATTGGATGTCTAAGTCACCATGACTATGTTTTGAGGTAATCTGTCAGTTTTGAGTGAGTGAGTTGTAGAGATGTTCTTGAAGCCTTATCTCTTGAGTGGAAGTAGATAATGCATATGGTGATATTTTTTATGTCATTTAATTTATTTATAAGTTATTTATTATCATGATTGTGTGGCTAAATTATGTGCTATCTTTAGCTTTTCAAGATAGACTTTTCTATGTGTTTAAAGGCCTAATATTTACAATGCTAATGGAGTGTTTCAAGTGGTGTTATGACCTAAAAGGTGTAATGGTGATTGGAGGATGTTGTATAGGGCATATTTGGGTATTTAATGGAAAGTTTTTATTGTGTATATATGTTTAGAGTGTTCTAATGTGTCATAAGGTAAAATGACCTAAATAAGGCCTAATGGAATTAGGTTTCCATGAGACCTAAAGTAGGTATTAGTCTATTTGAGTAATGGCCAGTCTAATGTAGTAATTGATTCTTGATTGTAACATGTCCTAAGGCCTATTGTGTAGGAAATATAAGTGGTTAATTTTATATGGATGACGAAGAGGTGTAGAAGAAATAGGTTTGTATAAGAACAAAGCCTTTTAGGCCTAAGTGGCTAATTAGAAAAGAAATTAGAGAATGAAAATTAAATACCACATTGTTGAGAATAAGTAGGTATTTCAAACCTTCATAGGAGTGTAGAAGATCTATAATGAAGATCTGATAGTGTTTTTACATATGAATATCAAGGTCCTATGACTTAATCAGTCTTGAAGGGACCTAGTTGAGTGAAGAATCCTAAAAGGCAGTTTAAGAGGGTTAAGGAGTGTGAAGAGCTAAATAAGGTGATCATTATCTATTATGTGAAAAACATATTTTTCTGAAGGTGATCAAATGAATCAAGTGGGTAAGTTGGTGTTAAGTCATCAAGTGGGTTAGTGCCTCCTTACAAGTGGTAGTATGTTTGGAAACTAATCATGGTAGTGAAACTCTATAGTTAAATGTGTATTTAGCCATGTGGTATAAACTATAGAAATTATTTCTTGTATGGGATAGAAATTAGTGTAATATTCATTCATATGTTTGATGAAATAAATATATTCTTTAGTTACTCCTATGTTTAGTATGATATATGATGTATTTTTTAGTAGGATGTATATTAAATAAATCTTGTGATTGAATTATATTTGGCCAACATGCATTGATGATATGAAGTAAGGAGTGAGATGGACTTCAATGGCTTGCTAGTATTATAATGATAGATGAAGGTAGTTTGATCAAGTGATGTGTATGGATTTGATTGATCTATAGATCCTTATTATATATTATTTATATAAATTTTGGGCCAAAGTATGTTTAGTGAGACATTATCATTTTATGAGTATGATTTACATGTTTGAGTGATATCTTGAAATAAAATGGTTTTCTATGATACACTTCATGTTTAATATAGAAATCATATAACACATGGGTACTTTCTTATCTCTCTAGATTATCTCACCGTCACTATCTAATCATTCATGAAAGGAAGGTCATTTCTTGATGGGATTAGTACGAAGGATCATTGGTCCATGATTAGTGTGGAAAAATGCTCAGATGATGCTCTCCCTCTCCACAATAGTACTACTTATCGATATGACACTTGATATCACCACATATATATGAGTTTGAAAACTATGCTCCAAGACATCCATGTATCATATATGTATATTGTATTTTATTATAATAATTATTGAACATTGTCATAAGAGTTGTAATTACTTGTTATTGTACATTGACAGTGGTGGTTGTAGACTTGTATCAATAGTGACTGAGTTAATATAATTACTTTCTATAATTGTATTTTGATGTACTCTCATGATATTAGAGAGCAATGGTATGTGATGTATTATGTTTTTTGCTACTATTACCATTTGAATATTTCTTATGGTCTCTATAGATTTTTGAGGTGAAATATATTTTTGGTAAATGCATTTAGTTAAAAAAAATCATGTATTTCTAGTTAACCTTAGTGGGGTTGTTACATGAAATCATATTTCTCATATCATTAAATCATATCATATTGCTAGATATCATATTTATCATATCATTCAATACAACATTAAATGATGACCACATAGTGACTAGTCCCTCCCTCAATATTGAAAATGGTTTTTGAATACTTTTGTCTATAAATATATAATGTAAGTCAATCGCAATCCTAAATGTTATGTAAGGACTGATAAAATAAACAAAAATAACTTAATAGTTTATCATAAAAGAGTAATAACTAATTATTTACAACCAATAAATGAAGTGCGAAAGTTGCCTTAGTAAAAGAATATAATTAATGTTAGGTAGGTAGTGATAAAAATAAATAAAACAACCTAATAATCTATCACAAAAGAGTAATAACTAATTATTTGTAGCCAATAAATGAATTGTGATAGATGCCTTAGAAAGACCCTATAATTAATGTTAGGTAGGGATTGATGAAAATAAACTAAAATAATTTAATATTCAATCGAAAGAGTGATAGATATTTATTTTTAAGTAATAAAAAAACTGTAATAACTATCATATCAAGATCATATAATCAAATTTCCTAGCATTAGTAATATCTATTAATAACTGAACATAAAATTAGTGTTTTAGTATCCATTTGCAATTATATTGTATTAACCACCTATATAACTATAATTAGATTTTTAGATCACCAATGAATGTTGTGCCTAATTATTTAAATCAATCAATAAAGTGGTTACATGTTATACCTTTGAGCTATTTATATAGACACCCATAACAACTATAGTGAGTTTAAGGAGATTGAAAATTTATTTAGTTAACCTCTTATTGAGCAAGTGAAAAGAATATTAAGTATTAATACAAATGTATAATAATGAATATAATGATAAGAACATGTATTGTCCTATATATAAGAATAACTGACAATAACGAATATAATGATAGGTGCATGTATTGTCTTATAAATAAGAATAACTGATAATAGTGAATATAAGGTTAGGTACATGTATTGTCTTATATATAAGAATAACACTAGTGCTACCTAAGAATGGTGATAGTTTGAACATTGAAGATGAGAATAAAATTAATTTATTTTAGGTATCAATTATGATCAAATTCATTCCATCAAGGTAACTAAGCTTCTATAGTAATTTTAGTATCTTCTCTTTTGAAAATTCAATGCAGACCTAGTATGCAAGCAATCCTAATGAAAAATAATGAAGTGATGATAATAGAAATATCAAATATATGGAGTCTTTAACTCAAATTTTTATAGAGAAATCATAAAATAGTAATGGTGGGTATAAAATGACATTGGGACATCAAATTCTTCATTCCAAGTTAATTCAATGGAATTTGAAGTCTACCACCAACCAGAAAAGTAATTCTACTAACAACAAAAGAGAAATATGCTCCAAAGATGAATATTCTACATAACAGGTACTAAAAAAATTGATTAGATGAGATATTATGATGCTTTTAAAATGGAATTAAATATTTTTAAACATTTAATAGATCATGTTGCTTTTCACCATCCTAAAGTTGAAGCATCTTCTTCACATAAACTATTCATTGGTTCTATTTTTTCATCAATCTCAACTTGCTTGTCAAAGAAGCATCTTCTTCACATAAACTATTCATTGGTTCTATTTTTACATCAATCTCAACTTGCTTGTCATTGATCTCAACCTAGGTAAGATTATATATTGTAGAGACATATGAAGAGGATCAAAGATACAAAATATGACTTGAATCCTTTTATAACCACTATCCAAAAATATAGATTAGCTTCTATCATGTCCTAACCACTTCATAAAAATAGATCTACCACTCCAAAAATTATGTATGCAAATACATTGTTTATTTAACACAATTAAAAAAAAACTAGAGTAATAAATAGTGTTCCTCTACTCTTGAAGTAATTGAATTTGGGTCAAAATTAGTATTTGGATCATTGAAAAACTTCCCATTTTTTCCTACTTTCTATGAGCAAAAAATGATGCTCTCTAATATATTTTTCTTATCTACCTTTGAAATGGCCTCAATTAACCCTACACCTTACATCATTGAATATTGTCAAATAGTTAAAATAAAACTAAAAATGCAATATATGATATTATATCATGGTATGAGTATTATTGTCTAATCATCATGGATATCAATTCTAGGAATAGTTGTTAACTCTGCAATGAAACCCTCAACAATTTTAATGGACCTCTTTCACTTCAAAATTAGGTCTAGGGTTAAAGTGGTTTGTAAATAAATTTATAATTTCAAATATGAAGACTGACTCACCTCAACTTGGATCTTTGCAACCACATCCACTACTTAATTTTTGAAACAAACACAAAATTAGTAGTTAAAGAGAGGAGATTGAAATTGTAGAACAGACTAAAAATAGTGTAAACAAAGTGTGTTACCTACATGAACAAGTGTTAGTTTTAACATCTCAAATCCCATGCATGGATCTCCACTTATATGAATGTAGGCTCCCATAGAGCCACAATGGATCTGATTCTCAAAAAAATGTAAATAACTAACTCCTACTACCTCAAGTTTTAACCACAGGTAGAGGCATTGGCAAAGACAAAACAAATTGGTCATATATGTTGCTCCTTGCATGAACACCATTACATTTACAGAAACTAATAAATCTGAGAACCACCTTTAGAAATTACAATTGAGCATATCAACAATTTTAACTCTATGCTTATGACTAATGAATTAAGCATTGCATTCAATTTTTCCAACATGAAGATGAGATTTTATGTGAAACTAATTTGGATAAATCTATTAGACTATTCCTTAGTAGTGGAGAAATGTTACAAACATTTTCAGGTGGAACGCATGACTTGAAATGCCCCAAAAATTCTCTTGTCATCACGTAGAATAATGAGTGTGAGTGAAATATTTAGTAAAAAATTAAAACTTCTTTGCAACTACCTTGATGGAGAATGATAGTAGTTCCTTGTATGTGCCAAATGAAACAATAGATGGAGCCATATAAGTAATTAATATCCACCACTTGTGTCTTTTGCTTGCATACAATAACGATGACAAAACCATGTTACCATCTCCTAGACAATAAATATTCATAAATATTTAAAACTTTTTTATGTGAATTTTCAAAATTATTAAAAAAAATGTTTTATATTTGTCTATTAGTTCAACCAAAATTGTATTAATTAAAAACTTATTCTTTAAATCTTTTATTGGCAAGGATTAATAATAGCAAAGTGTATTCCTTTAGTATATAAAAATTCATTATTGTAAGATAGACAATCAATGTTGTATTAAATCTAAAGGAATATGCCTACATAACATTTTAAGAATATTTTCAAATTAATATTTCAGACTTTAGTCAAATCTATTTAATTTTTAATGGAATATGTATTTTAAGTATTTTTATTTGTTGAACTAGAAGTAGATTATAATTGAGAAATGAAACCTATAATATTTTAGTGTAGTGTGGTGTAGTTGGTTAAGGGCTTTGGATTCTTTCCATATAATTCTAGAGGACGATTCTCATAGCCTGCGTTTAGAGGTGTTTATTGTATATATTGATCATATATATATATAGTTGATGTGTCACAATTCAAAGCATTATAGAAAATAGGCATTCATTTATTTTTGGAAACTATGAAGAAGGTAACTTCTCACAATTAGAAGTTTATTTATTTTGTGCAAAGCTAATATACTAAACATGTAAATAGATTAATATTTTGTTTCAAAAATATAAAATAAAGTATTAATAAATTATTGATTCACAATCCATAGTTTATTTATGTTGGTAAATTTAATCTAGATATTTTAAGGATCAAATCAAACTTCAATTTTTCTTATCACAATTCAAAAAAACACTTTTTGTTTAGTTTTTTTCTATTTAATAGTGATTTCCTTACTCATTTCACATTATTTTGTAATTTCTAAATGTGAAAAAAAATCTAAAGATTTGAATATAGATGAATTTTAGGTGTTTTTTAAACTATGAATGGGTTTACTCTACAACTCTTTATTGGTAATAAACATATTTTTTTTGCTCATTTTTTTTTTATTAAAAGCATAATATAATAAAATATATTAATTTTATATACATATTTTTTTAAACAAAACTATGTGGACACACCAAAATAAACATATATTTTTATTTATAAAATATTTACATAAAAAAATTTATATTTTAAAATTTCTAATTTTTATTTCTTCATAAAAATATAACACAAATTCAATATATTCACTATGTCTATTGTAATTAAATTATATGTGTTCCAATAATTTCCACATGATTTGTTACCATTGGCTAGAGATAAATAATATAGTTGGGTGTTTAATACTTAGTGCTATTCGCATTGCATGTATAAATATTTAATCTATAACCTTATTTGCATTCAATAAAAAGAGAACATTATTTGTATGAGTTTTCATCACATTGAATATCATTTTATTGTGTTAGTTCACATCATTTTTTAGTTTTTATTTGGTTAAGAAAAAATAAGAATATTTAAACATAAATAAGATCACTGATAATGTAATTTTTATTTGTAAATAAATAAGGTAAGTTTATTTATTATGTTAAAATTTCAATCATTTAGATTATTTATAAATAGATAGTTCTTCGTTCTATTGTTTTTTCTAATTTTCTATGTTTTTTTTCATTTTTGTTACGAAAATGATGTTTAATATTCGCATTATTATTTATATGAGAATATAAGTGAAAAATGATATGTATAGAAGATGGTAATATAACTTTTTATGTTTTTTAAATTTTTGTTATGAAAATGATGTTTAATATTTGCATTATTATTTGTATAAGATTATAAATTTATGTGAGTTATTATTCACATTACTATTTGTATGAGAATATAAGTGAAAAATGATATGTATAGATAATTTTAGTTGTAGGTACTCATAAGTTGTAATAGAGTTTTTAGGAGTAATTTGATATATGAAAAATATATATGGTTTGTTTTAATGTTTACTTTCCCTATTTTTAGTGCATTTTTCTATCTATATTGTTAGATTTTGTATAACTATGGAGCTCCATTTTTGGTAGCTTCAGGAATCATATGGAACTTAGTCATTTGTGTGTTTAGGTTGCCTATTTGATTCTTCTTGGGAATATATTTTTACTAAAACTGGTATCAGAGCTTCCAAGGTTGATAAATCCTATTTAGACATGGCAACTAATAGTTCTAGCCCATGGCATCATAAGATAAAGACCATACTCAACTCTCAAGAGCTATGGGAGTTGGTTGAAGCTAGATACAATGAAGTCGCATATCATGTTTCCTTCAATGCATTAACCCAAGAAAAAATGAATACCTTAAAAGAGAATAAGATAAAGGATGCCAAGGCACTCAACTACATACAAATGATAATAGATGATTCAATTTTCTTAAGCATAGAAAAAACTATCCATTCTAAACAAGCATGGGATATTCTTCAAAATGCATATCAAAGTAATAACAAGGTGAGTTATAACATTTTAGCACTTAATAATTTTCATTGAGACCCTATAATGAAGGAGAATGAGTCAATCAATGACTTATTTACAAGGACAATAAATATTGTCAACCAAATCAAAATATGTGGTGATGCAAATGAAGATCATAGGATCATTGAGAAGGTGTTGAGGAGCCTTCCAATCAGATTTGACCCTATAGTGGTTGAAATTGAACAATCAAAATATCTAATAAAAATGGTGTTGAATGAGCTAATGGGTTCCTTGTAAACCCATGAACAAGCGTTGAATAGGTCAACCACCTCTTCCCATGAGAAAGCATTCAAGACCAATGTGAGAGGAAGGGGGAGAGGATCAAATAATAAAAGAATATGAAGAACTTGTACCAGTCAAGAAGGTGGAAGGCATAGCCATCAAGAGTCACATGAAAAAGGAAAAGGTAAGGAACAACAATACTTCAAGAGAAGGATCTACACAAAGGTATGATAAATCTAACATCTAATGCTATTATTTTAGGAAATATAGACACTATGTTAGTGAGTGTAGAAAGAATGAGGATAACATGAATATGTAGAATTTAAATTTATCCAAAACATAATAAGTTGAACTTAATATTATTAAAAATGGTATAAATTTTTTCATAACATGTAACATTATTGATCAAAGTGGTAAAGAGACATGGTATTTGGATAGTGGTTATACCAACTACATATGTGGGAAAAAAGAGATGTTCAACCACATCGATGAATCTATAAAATCAAAGGTAAACATGGAAAATAATGAGAATGTTCCCATCATGGGCAAAGGTAGAATATCTATTTTCACCAAGCAAGGTGATAAAAGGTAAATTCAAAATGTTTACTATGTGCTCGGGTTGAAGCATAACCCTATTATCTTTGGATAGCTTGTCCAATAGGGATATAGAGTGAGGATTGAATATGGTTAATAAATTATTTATGATAGAAGTGGTGTTAAAAATCAAATTGAAGTAGTCAAGATGATAAGCAATTAGATGTTTCCATTGAGAATGTAAAGTGAGCTCATAGCAATGTTTAAACCTATGGTAGTAGATGAGCCTACTCTTTGGCATCTAAAATATGGGTATTAAAGGTTTGGTGGCATGAAACTTCTTCAAAATAAGTAAAATTTGAGAGGGTTGCCCCTTATTAAATAGCCAAATAAAGTATGTAAAGGATGCATATTGTGAAAGTAACATATGAATGCATTTCCCATGGGTAAAGCATGGAGAGATAGGGCTCCTTTAGAACTGATCCATTTAGACTTGTGTGGTCCAATGACGACCCCATCCTTATCTAAAAATTTCTACTTCATGACATTAAAATGTGACTTTAGATGTAATACATAGGTATACTTCTTGAAGAACAAATCATAATCATTTGAAACCTTCAAGTAATTAAAGGCCATGGTGGAGAATCAAAGTGGCCACAACATCAATATTTAGGACAAATAGAGGGGGAGATTATATATATAATGAGTTCATTAATTTTTTTAAATATTATGGGATAAATAAATAATTTATAGGTAGGTATACACCACATAAAAATGGTGTGGCTGAGAGGAAGAATAGGACCATCCAATAGATGGCAAGGAGTATGTTAAAAGCAAAGGGTTTACTTAATAATTTTTGTGAAGAGGTTGTATCAACAATCATATACTTGATAAATATTTTATCAACAAAGTGTATGATGGATATGATCCTTTGATAATCATAGAACAACTAAAAGCCTATTTTTGAATATTGTAGACTGTTTAGAGGTGTTGCATATGCACATGTTCCCAAGAAAAGAAAAACAAAGTAGGATAACAAAGTTGAGAAATGTATATTTATTGGGTATAATGACCAATCAAAGGCTTATAAACTATACAATTTAGTCACCAATGAATTCATAATAAGCTGAGATACTCAATTCATTGAGCATGAAGATTGGGAAGAGAGATAAGAAGAATAACATACATAAATAAGGGTTAGTGGACCCTTTATTGAATCTAAAGCAACATGAGGTACATCCACTTATGTACCAAGTTAGACCCTTATTTCATAAAGGGATAATTTATCTAGTGGAAGTAGCCATTAAGGAGGTCATAGATTTTTCCATGAGTTAACATCATCCTCCTCCAACTCAAGCCAACTCCTAGCAAGGATGAGGAGCTTGTAACAAGTTAATGAGTAGTCAAGGTTTAAATAAAATCAAGATGAATAATGAATTATAATATCTTTTTATTATCTGATTCATATCTATTTTGAAAAAATATTCAAGGATAACAAGTGATGTGAGATAATGGATGGATAAATCCATGCTATAAAAAAAAATTAGGCTTGGGAGTTATAAAAAGAAAAGAGGTCATAGGAGTCAAGTGGGTCTACAAGATAAAAACCACTTCAAAATGCAAGATAGAGAGGCATAAGGAAAGTATAGTAATGAAGAGATATAATTAAAGGCTTTAATGTGACTAAAATGAGACATTTGAACTTGTAGTAGGGCTAGAAATGGTGAGGATAATAATAGCCATTATTGCTCAACACAAATGGAATGTACATCAAATGGATGTCAAGTCGGCCTTCTTAAATGGAGTGCTATAAGAAGAGCTCTATGTGGGATAGCCACTTAGATATGATATTATCAAGCATAAGAACTAATTTTTACAAATAAGCACATTACAATTAGGTATCACTTCATTTGAGAGTTAGTTGAAAATCATGTAAAAGAACTAGTTTTTACAAATAAGATCAACAACTAACTGATTTCATTACTAAGCCTTTACCAAATGATATTTTAAAGTGTTTTAGATGAATATTAGTGGTCATTAATGTAAAATAATTATGATGAAAAGGATTTATGTTGGTACCAAAGTCTATTAGCTAAGCTATGAAGTCTTACATCGAAGCTCTAGATTTCAACAATAAAGGTCTGAACTTTAACAAGGTAGCTCTGAACATGCACAAAATGGTTTCAAATGGATATAGGTAGGTAAGGAGAAGATAAAAACATGTTTTAAAGTCTATGAAAAGTTTTTTATAATATGGTAGAAAGGTCAAGAATAAGGGGGAGTGTTAAAATAAAATATTCTTTAACTTCACCTACTGACTTAATCTCCTAAGTTTCTTAGATACAACCAAATGAATTTAATACAAATGTTTGAAATTTTAATTTGGTATTTGTTTGGAGTTTTGGGGGGAAAATAAAGTGTTAGGTGTAATAATAGTTAGGTAAGTTAAAAAATAAAAGGAGACAAAAAAATCATGTTATAAAAGGTAGAGGATATTCACAACATAGTAGTAGTCAGAAAGAGAGAACAACTATGATAGAATATAGTAGGGAGAAAGAGATAAGATAGGGTTAGATTGTGTGTGGAAAGAGAATAAAAATACAAAAGGTAGATATAAAAAAGGTGAAAATTATTTTATTGATAGAATATAGAGAATGAAAGTGTTAGCATAGGAGGAAAAACATAGTTTTTCTAATCAACTACAACAATAGAGAAATCAACCAATAGAAGAAGATAACAAAGGTTTTTTATAATTTTTTTTGAGAAGATGTAGTTACAGGCACTCATAAATTATAATAGAGTTTTCAGGAGTAATTAAATATATGCAAATTCTATGTGGTTTTTTTTAAAGTATGCCTCCTTATTTTTAGTGCATTTTTCTATTTATAGTACTAGATTTCGTATAGCTTTGAAGCTCCATTTTTGGTGGTTTCAAGATTATTCTAGAGATTATTAATTTTTGTGTTTAGGTTGCCTATTTAATATCTATTGGGACTATATGTTTCCTACAATCCCACCTCACCATGCTACCCACCTACTTCCATTGCCAGTCAAGCACCTCAATCCATCCACTTTAAACTCCACACCTTATGATCCAAATCAGATTCCTTCAAATACTAATTCATCATCTTTTATTAAATTTTTTGATTCAATAACTTGTGGTTTCAAATACTTAGACATAGTTTTTACTTTCGAGTCAATATTTATATGGTTTTATAAATATTAAGAGACTTCTAGGTTTAGGTTGTTTAGTTTTTATAATGATATAAGATGTTAGATAGTTTTATAAACATACTATTAATGTTTTATTTTTCAAATATTAGGATCTTGTTTTATGTCTATTATAGCTTTTAGTTGTGTTTAAATTCTATAGTAGCTTAAAATCTATATAAACATATCTTATGTGTATGTTAATCAATAAAAAAGAGTCATTTTCATGTATGTTGTTAATGATAAATTTTCTCTTTTGTAATGGATACATTCTCAAGTGAACATGACATCCATCCTAGGGGGGTTATGAAAACATGTAGTTGAAATTCAAATTTAAATCCATTGAGTAAGTAGAAACACACTAAAGTTTAGAGACAATAGATATAGGAGGCCTAATAGTGCCTCTCATTCTATGATAATGAAGGGGACGTAAATGGAATAGTGATAAACCATATGTGCCAAAATGGCTAGTGCCAAAGATAATTCTCAATAGTAGTGACAATCATCTATGTTGTTTTTGGTCAATTGGAAATAATTGTATGAACTAGCTACAAAAGAGAGCAATGAGGACTTAGTATTCAAACATGTCATTTTCATTTTGTGTGGTGTGTGTTATATATTGTATCAGTTTAAATTATAATGTATGTGGGTGATCACATTTCTATTTCCATAGGTATTGTACTCAATTATGAATTAATGTGCTTACTTACAAAAGTGTGGATGATGAACAAAGGTGTGTGATTTTTTTCATACTTGGGTGATTGATATATCCATCCATAAAATCCATGTGTTTTCCTATTCATATCTAACTTCTCATTCGTGGTCTATGGTTGATGGTTTCCCATGTAAATGGTTGATAAGAGGTCAATAGGTTCCTTATTTACCTTGTTATGTATGTAAAGACATATATTCAATGTTATTAATAAGTAGGGAGAGGTTAATGTTAAGAGAATAGATATAGATTATTTTTTGCATGATGTCTATAAGAGAGATTTTATGGTTTTTTTGTTCAAAACGTAGGACCTATATATGCTTATAAGTGTTGTCATTGATGTCAAGGTGCATCTGGTGAAGATGAAAGGTCATGGAAGATGTTTGAAAATAGAATCCAAGTGACAAGATGAATTTTAAGGTGACAGGGAATTTGAAGGAAACATATAATTTTAAGGAAACTAATATTTTATGGTTGTAGGAAGGCACTTGTCAAGGTGTCAAAGGTGTGAAGGTACATGGTGAGTGATCATTGAGGTTATCTTGAATTTGTTAGTATTGTCATTGAAGGTTATTATGATGGTTTTATGACAATTAGGCATGCAAATGAGTTGTTTTAAGCAATTCCAACTGGTAATGTGTGTTGTGACAAGCATATGAACATTGAAGGTCTTTTGAACTCAAGTGCTTAAGTATCCTAAGACTAGTCATGGCATGAAGAGACCTTGTGAGAAGGTATGATCATGATGGCTTGGTGAGATGAGTTCATATACACATGAGTGATTGTATAATTTTATTTGAGAATGTATGTGAGGCATTGTAATAGTCATCAAATTTTTAAGGTGAGCCTACATGATTAGGACCTACAGTCTAGGTCTGCATCTAGACTTCTCTTAAACCTTGTTTTGCCTAATTAAGTATCATGATCTATTTATAAGGATGTGAAGGATGTATGGTAGTATTTAATAATTAGAGTGGTTACTTGAGTATGTAAGTGAGGTGGAGAGTGTATGGAAAGAGGCATGTAGGTTACTTTTAAGGCCTAATGTGATTTGGAGATCAAAGTATGGAGATAAAAGAGAGAGAGAGAGTATGGATTAATGAGTGGTCATGATCACATTTCATGCTTTTTGAGCTCATATAATAATTTTAAAAGGTGAGGTATGTTTTTCAAAGTTTATTCATGTAGTTTTAGGTCATAGTTTGAAGTACAAGGCATGAAAAATTATTTGGAGATCTCTCAAGTGCTCAGAACGAAGGGTTCTCAACATGAGAAGGATTTTATTGTGCTCATTATCTCATAAAACCTTTTCATAGTAACTTAATATATTCATGGTATATTAGTAAGGGTCATATCTCAAAATTATAGGCATTAGTTTTTGGATTGATGGGCTATGCTTTATGAATGATTGTTAATAGTGGAAACTGGTTTAAACACTCTTAGGACCCTAATAAGGACCCAATGTTGAAGTTATTGATAAAAAGTGCCCATAATGGATTTATATGATTAGGTATGTTTTTTTATCTTGTATTTTACTCTCCAAAGTACCTCTAAGTGGTATTGATTAAAGAGAGGAGAGATAAAATGTTGAGTTACAGGATTATTATTGAAGAAGTTATTGTAGAAGTCAAAAATTTACATTGGACATAGTAAGAAGATGGAGGAAGAAGGTATAAAATAATATTTAATTTCCATGAAGATTTATAGATAGGTTATATCACTAAATTTTTCTAAATTGGGTCATCCAAGTTAGCCAATCTCTAATAGGCCAACATGGTGAAAATAGTGAAAAACCTAGGTACAAGTGAGAAGATGAATTAGAATATGTTTTCATTATAGAATGATGAAACCATGTCCATGGAGATTTTGTTTGAGATTGTATTTTATTATTAATTATTTGTAAATATATTTTAATTTATGTATAGTGGTGAAAATGAATAAGCTAAAATGGCTTGTCTAACTTAGTGAGGTCTGTGTACAATGAGGTCAACAAATTGGTCTTTAAGACCAATAGTTTCCACCAGACCATATAATGTTTATATTTGAATATGGCCTAGATATTTAATTTTATAAAATTAATGCATTTTAATTCTTTGAATTTTTCTACATAGGTGTTGGAGGTCTATGTCACTATGACTGTGTTTTGAGGTAATCTAGCAGTTCTAAGTGAGTGCGTTGTAGAGGTGTTGTTGAAACCTTGTCTCTTAAGTGGAAGTGTCTAACTAATATGGTGATATTTTTTAGGTCATTTAAGCTTTGTATAATTTATTTATTATCATGGTTTTGTGGCTAAATGATGTGTTATCTTCAGTTGTTCAAGATGAACTTTTCTATGTGTTCAAAGACCTAATGTGAATAGTGCTAATAGAGTGTTTCAAGTGGTGATTGGACTTAAAAGGTGTCATGGTGCTTGGGGGATCTTGGATAAGGCATAATTTAATATTTTATGGAAATATTGTTTTATGTATACATGTGTAGAGTATTCCAAGGGGTCATAAGATAACATGAACTAAAAAAGGTCAAATGGAATTAGGTTTCCATGAGATATAAAAAAGGTCTTGGTATATTTGAGTAATGGAAAACATAATGTAATTATTTATTATTTATTTTAACATGTCCTAAGGCATATTTTATTGGAAATATAAGTGTAAATGTGTGTGTTTCCAACCAAGAGGTGTATGATCAAGAGGCTTGTATAAAAGGCCTTTTAGGCCTAATTGGCTAGTTAAAAAGTAAAGTAGAGGGGATGAAAATGAAATAGAATATTTTTGAGTAGAAATAGGATTTAGACCATAAGAGGAGTGTACAAGATCTATAATAAAGATCTGATAGTGTGTTTAAATATGAATATCAAGTTCATATGACTTGATCAATCTTAAAGAGACCTAGTTGAGCAAAGAAGCCAAGAAGGCAGTTTGAGAGGGTTAAAGAGAGTGAAGAAATAAATAAGTTGATTGTCATATATTGTGTGAGAAACATAGTGTCTGGAGGTAATCAAATCAATTTGGTTTTTCATTTAGTGATGAGTCATCTAGGGGGTTGGTGCCTCCTTGCGAGTGGGTGTTTGGCTAGTTGGTTGGTTCTCCATATTGAGTTGGTGATTCATTAAATTTGGTTTCTATATTATAATAATGTATTCCATTTGTATATATCAATATGTTTTATTATCCTTTGGGTTTTCCCACATATGTGATGTGTTCTTGTGTTTCATGCTTATTTGGATAGTTGTTTATGATTTGATTGATCTGTATGAATGGATCATTATTGTTAAGTGGAATTGAATGAATGTTTTGAAGACTGATTTATCCAATCCACCTCCCCCCCCCACCTTTCAATCATTTTGATTCAAAAAATTGGTATCATATCTATTCCTTTGAAGTAGGCCTAACATCTTAAATAAGCTCCTAGAAGCAAGGATGGTTAGTAGTCAAGTTCAAGCATGTTTCTCTACTAGAAAGGCTCTACTCATCAATGGGATTAATTATGCATTATTAAGCATCATGATGAGGACATATCTAATGTGAATGGGACATGACATATGTTTTTAATTTATGGATGGATACACTCCACCTCTTACACCACCAATTGATACAATAGCAAAGAAGGAAAGTAAGAGAAATTCCAAGGCAATGAATTACATTCTATTGGCCTATTAGAGGTAGAGTTTGTGAAGGTGATGTACTATGACTCAGCCAAGGTGATATGAGAAAAGTTGAATAATATCTATTAAGGAGACAATAATGTGAAGATGGATAAATTATAGACCCATAGAAGAAAGTTTGAATGTCTGAGTATGAAGGAAGATGAGAGCATTACATCCTACCTGTTAAGAGTTGATGAATTTTTAATGTCATTAGAGGTCTTGGAGAACAATTGAAAGAATCTATAGTTATACAAAAGGTATTGATATCCCTAAATTCTAAATTTTATTATTAGGTGTATATATTAAAATAAATGTAATATCTAGACACACTTAAGATTGATGGGCTTCATGGCATCTTGACTGCTCTATGAGATGATAAAAAATGAAGGAATACCTCCCAATTAGGAAGCAGTATTCAAAGTTTAGAAGAAATCAAAATCTAAGAAGGTAAAGGGTGAGGTATGTTAAGATATTGATGATGATGAATTGATAACCATATTTACTAGTAAATTGAGATTTAGATCTGGTACATACAAGGGTATGTTTCCTTTCAAATGTTTTAATTGTGGTAAGATTTTTCACTTTGCATCTACGTGTCCGAATAAGGATAAGACTAAGCATGATTAAGAACATGATGAATATTAGGGTGATGATAAGAGGGTCTATAAGCCTAATAAAAATAATAAATATCTTAGTAACTATGAAGGAAAGAAAGGGTCATTCAAAAATAAGATAAGTTTCTATACCAAATAAGATAATAACTCATCTCATGAAAGTGACACAAGTAAATATGATAGTGATGATGATTGTAATGAGCATGATAATAATGAAACCTTATTCATGGCCATAGAAATAGATAATTAGGGTTTCTCAAAATGAAAAGGACTTATAGATTATGAATAATCAGATGAATAAGTGGCTAAATTGAACCTTGAAGCAGAATTGGTGAGTACTCTAGAGGAGCAGGAGTTATTAATAAGGAAAAATAAAAACTAAGATCATTAGTTAATAACTATGAATATTATATTGGTTTTTTTGAAGAGATATTGAGTAACACAACCAATTAACAATGATTATATCATCAATTGGGTTAAAACTCAAATGGATATAATCACTGCTAGCCTAAAGGCTAAGGAAAAAGAATGCACCAGGTATGAATAAAAAATAGTGTCCTTAAAGTCAGAATTGGATCAAGAAATTATCAAGATGAAGACTTATGAGAAGTTTGAAAAGAGTATTGAGGCTCTAAATGAAATTTTTAGTAGTCAAAAGTCTATGAATGATAAGGCAAGTCTTGGTTTAAAATTAGATCAAAAGGAGAATAAGGAGAATGTTAATGTGAACAAGAAGTTCAACCTCAAGAATAATACGAAGACAAATTCTGTTAGACAACCTAATGCCATATGGTATGTAGATTCATTCAATGGTTACTTTTTATCATGTAGCTAGTTTGGTCATAGAATAAGAGAGTGTAGAAGACCCTCCAAGAATGAGTACCCATGGGACTATGGAAAGAATCATATTTCACATCAATTAAAAAGTCTGAGTGATTTTGTTTTCTATAATTCTCTTAACATTGGTCATATTTAAAGATTATTTCATCATGAATCATCAAAATAGAACAAGAAGTTTTAAGATCCTAGAGTTCAAGAAAAATACAAACCAAGGTGTGGAATCTAAAGATAGTCAAGATTAGTCCTAATTAGTCTACAAGAAAAAGTGGACTATTTTTTGTGGTAGAGTATAGACCTAATATTAAAGAGAATCTAGAGTGTTCATGATCATCTCAAATTGTTAACGATGTGGATGATGAAGAGGTCAAACCAAAAAGACTAAAAAGATACTAAAGGATCATCAATGTTGTGAGAGCATGGAGATCTAGGAATCTCTTGAGCTTAAGTTGGTCTAGTTCCCTATGGTAAGGGGTGACTCCATTAGGCTTCATGGATACATTCATTAGTCATTGGAAGCTTGATAGCTATCATGAAGACATGTTAAAGAATGTTGAAAATTTTGATAAGTGATATTGGTATCAAGATGTTTCAAGTAAGATGAGTATGGTTTGAGAGTTCTAATGATGCATGTGGTGAACTCAAGTTGTGAAGACAAAGGGGGGTCCTTAATTCTTTAGTTGATCTCAAGAATATGGTGGCCTAGTGGGTGATTAAAGGATTAAGTCATATCAGTCATGCCAAGGATAAGGTGATTGGTCTTATTATTTGAGTTTATTTGAAATAGGTATGCATGAAGTGATGGGGAGCATGTTCCTATAATGCTTTAGATTTTATGTGTTGATATTTTGTTACAATAAATTGGATTAAAGATGTTGTAAGTGTGATCATGTTTATTTGAGAAAAGAGCTAGTTATAAGAGAATTAATACCATAGGGATATGTATCCTTTTGAGAGAATGATCAATTTCTAAGAGTGGATGTCATCTAGTGAGGATAACCATTAGATTAGGGGGAGCTTTGTAGATCTATGTTATGAATTATCAAGACATTGAGGTAGAAGTCATAAGAAGCATGGTTTTCTTAGGTCCAAAGATTAGATGAATTTTTTTGAAAGACCTATTTTCATTAATGTCAAAGGTGGAGAAATACCAAAATAGGGAGATGAGAATGATCAGGTTATAGTGTGTTTGCCATCAATGACAAAGGGGAAATTTTTTAGAATTGTTGTCATTAATGTCAAGGTTGATGTGATTGATGTCAAGGTGCATCTAATGGTAATGGAAGAGGTTTTAATACATAATCCAAGTGATAATATGAATTTTAATTTAAGAGATAATTTGAAAGCAAGAGATAATTTCAAGGTAACTAATGTCCTATGGTTGCATGAAAGCATAGGTCAAGGTGTCAAAGGTGTGAAGGTACATAAATAGTGGTCATTGAGGATAGCTTGAAGTTCTCAATGTTGTCATGGAAGGTTTTTGTGAGGTTTTGATGACAATTAGTTCTACAAGAGTGTTGTTGTAATCAAGGCCAGTTGGTACTGTGTATTGTGACAAGCCTATGAACATTGAAGGTCTTTTGAGGTCAAATGCTTAAGTAGCCTAAGCTTAGTCAAGGCATGAACAAACCTTGTGAAAAGGTATGAGCATGGTGGTTTGGTGACATGAGTTCACATAGGAATGAGTGGTTATATGAGGTTATTTTATCATTTATGTGAGGCATTGGAACACTCATAATAGTTTTAGGGTGAGCCTACGTGGGTAAGACCTTCAGTCTATGTTTGCATATAGACCTTTCTTAAATTGTGTCTATCTTAATGAGGTATCATTCTCTATTGTAAATTAATGTTAAGGATGTATGTTAGTATTTAATAATGGGAGAGGTTAATTGAGTATGTGAGTGAGGTGGAGAGTACAAGGAAGGAGGCATTAAGGTAAATTTTAAGGCCTAATGTGGTTTGCAGGTCAAGATCTAGATAGCAAAGAGAGTGTCCTAATGAGGGTCATGATCAAATTTCAAGGTTTTTTAGTTAATTTAATAATTTTATGATGTGAGGTATTTTTTTTCAAGTTTTTTCATGAATTTTGAGGCCATAGTTTGAAGGACAAGGCATGAAAAGTTGTTTGGAGGTCCCTTTAGTGCTTAGAATGAAGGGTTCTCAACCCAAAAATGATTTTATTGTGTTCATTAGCACATAAAACCTTTGAATAAGAACCTAATATATTAGTGGTATATTGGGAAGGGTATCAGATCAAAATTATAGGCATTAATTCTTAGATTGAGGGGCTATGCTTTATGAACAATCATTAAGAGTAAAAACTGATATAAACCATCTTATAACCATAATAAGGACCCAATGTTGAAGATATTGATCAAAAATGCCTATAATGGATTAGTATGATCATATAAAATATTTTATATTTAGTGTAATCTCCTAGGTATCTCCAAGTGGGATTGGTTAGAGAGAGGAGAGATAAAATGTTGAGTTACAAGCTTGTTTCTGAAGAAGTTATTGTAGAAGTCAAAAGTTACATTGGAAAAAGTAAGAAAAAGGATGGATGAAGATGTGAGAGACTCATTTTTCATGTAATTGAAGATTTATAGATATTTTATATCCCTCAAGTGTTCCAAACTATTCATCTAAGTTAGCTAGTCACTAACAAGCCAGGATGGTGGAAACAGTGAAAAATCCAGGCAACAGTGAGAAGATGAATTAGAATATGTTTTCATGATAGAATGATGAAACCATGTGCATGGATATATTTTTTAGAATGGAATTTATTATTAATTATTTGTATAAATATTTTAATTAAGGTACAATGGTGAAAATGATGAAGCCAAAATGGGTTGTTTGACTTAGTGAGGTATGTGTATAGTGAGGTCAACAAATTGGTCTATAAGACTAATAGTTGACACTAAACCATATGATGTTTATATTTTAAGATGGTATATATATTCCATTTAATCATATTAATACATTTTAATTCTTTTAATGTGTCTACATATGTACTGGAGGTCTAAGTCACCATGACTGTGTTTTGAGGTAATCTGTGAGTTTTGATTGAGTGAGTTGCAGAGGTGTTCTTGAAGCCTTATCTCCTGAGTGGAAGTGGATAATTCATATAGTGATATTTTTTATGTCATGTAATTTATTTATAAGTTATTTATTATCATGATTGTGTGGCTAAATTATGTGTTATCTTTAGTTTTTCAAGATAGACTTTTCTATGTGTTCAAAGGCCTAATGTTAACAATGCTAATGGAGTGTTTCAAGTGGTGTTAGGACCTAAAAGGTGTAATGGTGCTTGGAGGATGTTGTATAAGGCCTATTTTTGTATTTTATGTAAATTTTTTATTTTTTATAAATGTGTAGAGTGTTCCAATGGGTCATAAGGTAACATGACCTAAAGAAGGTATTGGTCTATTTGAGTAATGGCCAGTCTAATGTAGTAATTGATTCTTGATTGTAACATTTCCTAAGGAATATTGTGTGGGAAATATAAGTGGTCATTTTTATATGGATTAATAAGAGGTGTATGAGAAATAGCTTTTTATAAGAATAAATCCTTTTAGGCCTAATTGGCTAATTAGAAAAGAAAGTAGAGAATGCAAATTGAATACCACATTGTTGAAAATAAGGAGGTATTTCAGACCATCAGAGGAGTGTATAAGATCTATAATGAAGATCTGATAGTGTTTTTACATATGAATATCAAGGTCCTATGACCTAATCAGTCTTGAAGGTACCTAGTTGAGTGAAGAAGCCTAAAAGGCAGTTTCAAAGGGTTAAGGAGTGTGAAGAGATAAATAAGGTGATCATTATCATTATGTGAACAACATATTTTTTTGAAGGTGATCAAATAAATAAAATGGGTGAGTTTGTGTTGAGTTATATAGGGGTTTGGTGCCTCCTTGAAAGTGGTTTTTTAATAAAGCCTAGTCAAGTGGGTGTTTGGTTGGTTAGGGTTGGTGCTCCATGTGGAGTTGGTGCTTCACTAAATTTGGTTTTTGTATTATAGGACTTTAGTCCATTTATAGATATGAGTGGTTTTTATTCCCCTTGAGGGTTTCCCACATATTTTATATGTTATTGTGTTCCATACCCATGCAGATAGTTGATTCTACGTTGATTCATCTATATGAATGGCTCATGAATATTAAGTGGAATTGAATGAATGTTTTTGATGTAGGGGAATCATACATAGGAACAACATGGTGGAAATAATTTGATTAAATCAAGCCAATAGGGTGTTTATAACCTTTTCAAAATGTTTTGATAATGCTAGGAGTCTTAAAGTACATATTTGAATATTATTCAAGTGATTTGAAGTGCCTATGGAACTTAGAAATTTAAATGGGATGTTTTCCCACCAAATTGTACAATATGAAAATTTGAATGTATTGGCATTGTAAGGATGATGTAGGAGATGGTCAATAGGCTATTAATGTGTTATATGATTAAAGTTAATAAGGCCTTTTAGGTTTATAAATAAGTCCTCAAGCCTCACTTGTATAGAATAACCCATCGTAATATTGATGTCATGGGTAACACCCTTGCAAGAAGTTATTTGAAGTTAGTTATGACAATTTTGGGTAGATATAAAAACTTGTCTTTTGATTTTTGTATTCATTTATTGATGTGATAATCAGAGGAAGAAGGACTTAAGACCCAATAAAATTATAATTAAATTACAAAATCTTTGAGAATAATATATAGAACTCTGTTTTCTATGTAGGCCCATATATTGATAGTGTTTGGAGTTTCAATAATGAATAAAATTAAGTAAAGGTTTGATTCTAGTGTTTAATTTGCATTGGTAAGTTTATATATCTCTTCTATTCATGTTTCAATAATTTGATAATAATATTTAAATTATTTTGTTGGTTAACTCTAAGTTGTACATAGATAATTTATTCTCTATGTTGTGAGTGTTCACTGTGAGTGTTAGATGTACAATGACAAAAAGAAGCTCATAAGATATCTTGTTAAGGAGTTTTAAACTTCAATCAAATTGTATTCATTATTCTAAAAGAGTTACTAAATATGTATTCCCTTATGGATATACACCTTACATTCTAATCAATGAATACTATAGCATATGAAGTGTTGTACTCAAAACAATCAAGAACCTAGTCAAGAGTTACTCAGACATATATTGTTGTGTATTATAAGTAATCAAAATATTTTATAGGGTTTTTATTTGTTTCATAGACCCTATAAATGTCTCATAGTAATTAGGAATATTTATTGAGTTTTAAACACTAAGATAGTGGCTAAGAAACCTATAGACTATAATGGAGTGACATGTGAACCAAAAAAATTATAAAAATGTTGAGTAGAGAAGATTTTGCATACAAATGATGATATAATAAGGTTAATTGAATATTTTTTGAACCATCTATTTCATTTATTTAGTTTAAATTTTTTTTATAAGTCACATCAACCCCAAGAAGACATTTGAAGACCCTACATGCTTGCTTATAAGTTTACTTTGAAACCAAAATGAGGTAAAAAGGGTGTAAGAAGATAATTTGGGAAAGAATTATATATTGGAATACTTGGAGGACATTTAAACAAAGGTCAATAACCTTTAACATGACTTGGAAACTTATTGTAATCTATAAAATCTCAACTTGTTGGCTCTCGGGTCCAAATAGAACCTGTAGCCCTAGATTAGGGTTGTGAACTAAATCCTTTATTTTCCCATAGATTGGATCATTAAAAATACTTAAAATTTGGTTATTTTTTGGGTTAAAGTGAATAAAAAAATATTTAGTGTTTTTCATTTTAGTTCATATATGGTGACACGTGGGTAGAACCCTGAGTGTAGATAATGGCAGAGTAGGCCTAATTGGCCTTAACAATGACCTAAAGGAGTTCAAAAGAAGGGATAAAACATATAGTTAAGACTTGAAATTTCATGAGGATTTATATTTCAATCAAGGGTATATAAATTAATCATCAGTTTGTCAAGAATTATCTGTACAAAGCCATAATAGTAGACTTGATTAAAAATAAGGTTACAAGAAAAGACTGAGACATAAAGGGAAGTTATAAGAGTTGCCAAGAAAATGTTTAAGTATGTTATCAAGATAAGAATAGATCTATAATGACATTAAGTAACATGACAAAGATAATAAATCTTATAAGATAGATAGATAAGAAACTAATGACCCTATGAAGTGACCATATGAACTTTTGTCTATTAGAGAGGACCTTATATTAAGAAGGTGATTGTGAAATTTGTTGATCATCTCTACATTATTCTGTATCAGAGTTGGTTTACTCTTGGTATGGGTTATTGGTGATTGGATCAATAAGATATAATTCTATAAGGAAAAAGATAGATTGAACAACATGTGTTTATTACTCAATTACAAGTTAGGTAACTAGAAACAAAGACCCATCGAGTAAATATGGATATAGGCAATAGAGATCAAGATGGCATTGTGAAACATTTGATGGGTTACATGACATAGATGATAGAAACTTTGGTTATGAGAATGGAATCCACTGAGAATGCTCTCAAGGAAAGAGTACAAAATTTAGGGAAAGCACATGTGGAAGACAATGGAATACCATAAGGGCAAGAAGAACCTTTATATCCATGATTAGTTGGGGAAGAGAGTGGAACATCAGTCCAAGAGGCCATCAGGCCAACAAATCAAATTATATAAGGTCAAGAAACCATGAGATCATATCACCATGTACATGAGGTAAGGTCATTTGCAATTGATAAAACAAGAACTAATGATAGCTTCATAAGATATAGACAAAGACAAGCATTCCAAGGATAGTGTTGCATTATAATAGAGAAGGACATAGAGAAATATAATGTCCCTTATAAGTTGGAAAGGATGGTCAAAATAATGAAAGAGGATTGCATGCATAAAATAAATAAGTGAGAAGAGAATATTTTCTCATGAGAAGATTTTTCTTGTAGTAGAAAGGACAAGTTCAAGAACTAGTATAGAGGAGAAACTTGTTTAGGAGTAGATGTAAAGCAAAGGGAAAGTGTTGTAAAGTGGTGATTGTTGGAGGAAGTATAGATAATATAGTGTCTTTGGAGATGGTAAAAAATTTGGGATTGAAAATAATGCCTCATCCCCATCCTTACAAGGTAACATGAGTTCAATAAGGACATCAAATCATGGTAAGTGAGCAAAGTGTGGTTAATTTTCATATAGGAGCTATAAGGATAGAGTTTTGTTTGACATAATGCCCATGGATGTTTTCCATTTGTTATTATGGATGTCATGTCAGTTTGATAGGAAGGTTTTCCATGATGTGTAAGAAAAGATTTACATAATAAAGAAATATGGGGTCACACATGTTCTTTTACCTTTGAAAGGTGATGCAAGAAGAGTGGAACAAAGAGTGATGTTGATGGCAACCAAAAAATATTTTGCTAAGGTATTTGAGAGTATGAGTTTGAACAAATTCCTTAAGAAGGAAGAAAAGACAATTTGTATTGATAAGGTGAGTGTGGAGAGGTATGAGTCCACAAAGTTGAACATGAAAGATGATAAACAAAAGATCAGATTGTTGAATGGGTCACCATTGGTGGAAGTGATCTTTGTGAGAAAACATTGGAGGTTATCATGACATGTAAGAATAAAGGGATCAAAAACCAAGAATATAGAGATTATACCAAAATAAAAGGGGTAAAAATTATAGCTAAAATGGATAAGAAGTGGTTTGGGAATGATACCAATAAAGAGAGGAAATTGGACAATAAAGTGTCCAAAAAAGAAACACAAGAAAGAGCCAAGAAGGCTCCAAATTTTGATGCTAACAATTTTTTTTGTGATGTGTGTATAGGTGAATTAAAGGCAGCCACTAAGCAATTCATATAAATAAGGAAGCTAGAGGAGTTTGAGGTCAAAGAAGATAGAGTTGATTCAATACAACCCAATATTAATCAATAAGTGCAAAATAAGGAGGGAGAACCCTTCCCAAAGATACAAGAGAGTACAAAAGAACAAGGTAAGAGAAAATAAGAAACCATGTATTTGGATAGTTGTAACTTACAGCTGAAGATAAAGATGAAAGCGAATAAAGAGGCAAGAATACAAGCTCAAGAGTTGGTAAAACACCACATGAATAATAAAGAACAAGTTGATGACAAAGAGCCATTTAATGAAGATGAAAATAATAGGGACAGTCCAGTTATGATAGGGATATCAAAAGGAGCATTTGGGAGCATATTAAATGAAAAAAATTCATGTAGGTTCAAGAATAAAGAAAATGTTGAGTGGAATAAGGTATGTGTCGCTCAAGGTAGTGTAAAATTAATTCATGAATATGTATTCTTATGTGTGTGTAAGAGTGATTTTTAAATTGAGAAGTGGAAAGAATGTGAGAGACCACATTAACAAGGACACATGATGAAGATAAATAAAAAGCTGTGAAGATGAAAAGAGGTCAAGAAAGTATTGTCAAATTTCTAGACATGCATATGAAAGAATAAGAGGATGTTCAAGGTACATCCATGCAAGTTTTCTAAGTTCATACTTTTTGTGTTAACTCTTAACCAAATGGTAGATCTATAGAATATAGAATTTATGTGAGGAAAAATCATTATCAAAGCAAGAATTAAGCCATAAAATAATATGGTGATAATTTTTAGGTTGTTCAAGTCTCAAGAGTTGACAAGGTCATCATGTTCCAAGATGACATATGGGAGATTGATTATGGAGAAACAAGGAGGATGTTTCAGATTAATTTGATAAGACAACATCAAGACACTAGGAAAAAGACATGTGAAACATTGAAAACAATATTTAAAGGAATGTTAAAGATGAATAATGCATTATATGGTGAGATAAGGTATGAGACTAGAGACATACAACCCTTAGACATGCATTTCCATGAACATGTATATTGTTTGTTGTTTGAAGAATCAGTATATAGACAAAGAGGCATGAGTCAAGATGAATATTGTTTAAGAAAGCCTTATATGATGAAGGAGATAGTAAGGACAATATTCCTTAATCAACACAATGTCAAAAGGGTGGAACACTCAGCCTTAATGGAGGCTAAAAAATTGAAGCACCTTAAGGTATGTAACATAGACCTACATTTTTGTTTAAAACATGATCATGGTATTATAGGAATTTATAAGGATCAGGTAAACATAATAATTAAGGAAGGGGTGATTTAAAATTTCATATTCTAACCATGCCCACATAAGAGAAATCACCATTTGAAGCATTGGAGGAGATATGCAATGTTGCAACTGTTGTACAAAGGATAAGAGGAGTGATTTGGATACAATATGAGAAAGAAAAATTTCAAGAACTAGTTGGATCATAGGTACAAGATGGTAAATCTTAAATTGACAAGGTGAATGACAACATGGGAAAGTTGTTCAAATTATAGGCATGTGTATATAAGGCAACAATGTGTTAAGAGATGCATACATGCAATGGGGTGACAAAGAAATCAATAATACTAGTGGACCATATATCACACAATAAGTATTATTGGAATTAGAGGAAGAGGAAGAAGCAACAAATAGATCATATTAGGCTAGAAGTCAAAATAGAGGGCATTTTAGACAAGTAAGAGAATGCAAAGACTCGAAACTAATGTCAAGACAAGTATGGGAAGCCAATGTTTGTTGAAGGCACTACAAGGAAAAATCAAGATAAAGACATAAAATACACAAGGAGAAAATTGGAGAAGTTCTCTGACAGTAATATCTCTTTGAGTTACATTTTTTGTTTCCCTCCCTTAGGAGTATGATGCAAGGGCATCACACATATGAACAACATGGTCACAAGAATTTGACTAGATCAAGGAAATATGGGGTTTATAACTTGTTTAGAATGTTGTAATAATGCTACGAGTCTTAAATTATCTCTTTGAATTCTATTCAAGTGATTTGAAGTGCCTAGGGAACTTAGAAATTCAAATGGGAAGTTTTCTCACCAAATTACACAATACGAAAATTTGAATGTATTGGCATTGTAAGGATGATGTAGAAGTTGGTAAATAATATATTAAGGTGTTATATGAATATAGAAAGTTAATAAATAATTTTAGGTTTATAAACATGTCCTCAAGCCTCACTTTTATAAAATAACCCATCTTGAGATTGATGTCATGGGTAACACCCTTGCAAGAGGTTGCTTGAAGTTAGTTATGATAGTTTTGGGTAGATATAAAAACTTGTCTTTTGATTTTTGTATTCATTTGTTAATGTGATAATATAAGGAATAAGGGATAAATACCCAAGAAAACTATAATGGAAGTCTAAAAACTTTGAGAAGAATATATATAAATTTGTTTTCTATGTAAGCCAATAAATTGACAATATTTAGAGTTTTAATAATGAAATATTTAAATAATGTTATTATTCTAGTGTTTATATTGTGTTGGTAAGTTTATATATCTCTTCTAGTCATGTTTCAATTATTGGAGTAGAATATTTAAAGTATTTTTTTGGTTAACTCTATGTTGCAGATAGATACCTTGTTCTTTATGTTGTGAGTGTTTACTATGAGTGATAGATGTACAGTGACAAAAATAAGCTCATAAGATATATTGTTAAGGGATTTTACACTTCAATCAAATTTTATTCATTGTTTCTAAAGAGTTCTTAAATCCATGATCCTTTGTGGATATACACCTTACATTCTAAGCAATGAAACCTATAGTAATATGAAGTGTTGTACTCAAAACAATCAAGAACCAGGTCAAGAGTTACTCAAACATATATCTTGGTGTATTAGAAGTAATGAAAAGGTTGGATAGGGTTTTTATTTGTTTCACATACCCTATAAAGTTATCATAGTTGTTAGGAGTCTTTATGGATATTTAAACACTAAGACAGTAGCTAAGAAACCAGTAGACTATAATGGAGTGGCCTGTGAACCAAGAAATTTATAAATAGGTTGAGCAGAGAAACTTTTGCATAAAACTAATGATCTAATAAGGTGCATTGAATAGCTTTGTAACCATCTAGTTTGTTCATTTAGTTTACAAATTGTTTGGAAGTTACATGAACCCCAAGAATGTAAGTTCACTTCGAACCTAGAAAGAGGTAAAAAGGGTGTAAGGAGAAAATTTGGGAAAGAATTATAGATTTTAATACTTTGCAGACATTCAAAACAAGCTCAAGAACCTTTAACAGGGATTGAAAACTGATTGTCATCCATAAAATCTCAATTTGTTGACTCTCGGGTCCAAATAGAACTTGTAACCCTAGATTAGGGTTGTGAACTAAATCCTTGATTTTCCTAGAGATTGGACTATTGAAAATACTTAAAATTTGGTTATTTATTGGTTCAAAGTGAATACAAATATATTTTTGGTTTTAGACTATACATGGTGACATGTGGAGAGAAGCCTGAGTGTAGATAAAGGCAGAGTAGGCCTAATTAGCCTTAGTAGTGACCTAAAGGAATCCAAAATAAGGGGTAAAAGATATAGTTAATACTTGAAATTTCATGAGGAGTTATATTTCAATAAAGGGTATCTGAATTAGGCATCATTTTTCTAATAATTCTTTGTATAGAGTTATACTAGTATATTTGAATAAAAATAAGGCTAAAAGAAAAGACTAAGACATACAGGGAAGTTGTAAGAGTCTCCAAGTAAGTGGTTAAATGTGTTATCAAGGAAAAAATAGATTTGTAATGACATTAAGGAATGTGACAAATCTAATAAATATTATAATATAGACATATAAGACACTAATGACCCTATGAAGTGACCATATGAACTTTGGTTTATTGGAGAGGACATTATACTAAGAAGGTGCTTGTGAACTTTGTTGATCATATCTACATCAATTTTGAAGGCTGATTCACCCTCCTCCCAAATCATTATGCTTCCAACACTATATATATTCACTATGTGTTTTGTACAGAAAGTATGTGCACACCTAAATAATACATGTTCATATATATTTCAAGAAAACCCAAAAATAAATGTTTTCATTTTTTCTTTTTTGTAATTTAAAAACATATGGCGTAGTTTGAATATATTCTATGTATCTATTATGCAAAGAAAAACTAGAATTATTTTACATGGACAACAGAATTTAAAATGCTCCACATATTCATTATTGATATCTTTGACTTTTGAAAGGATGCAATATACAATTATTTGTTAGTAATGAAAACTTGTTTCGAAAAATTATGTTTCCCTATTGGAATATAATAAAATTAGGTATATCTATTCTAGATATACACTATTTATGTATGAACCATGTGGGTATCTCCAAATAGACACTCCAGATAGACATGAAATTATAACATATGTAGTTGTATATATAGTTAGTATTCCACTTACATTATTAGTCTTGTATAGTAGTGGTATACACCTAATTTTATTTCATCACCATTTTATATTGTGTCTTTGTGTTGTATTACTACACTTGGTTTAGTTTTGTACATTTGGATATTTTTGGACATATTTCACCCCTCAATAACATCTCTCCATCCTAGATCCAATTATATTTCATAAATTTCATCTTAGATTTTATATGTTTCAAGATTGAATATTGTATTCATCCATTATCTAAGAATTTATATCTCCAATATGATCCTATTTGTCTCCTAGGTTAGAATTGATAGTGTCTCAATTCTATCATAGATGAAATTGATGGCCTTCTAATTATATTACCCATAATTTTTTGGGTCCATATAACATGTTATGATATCATGTGCCTTGAAATTTTGTTATCATGTTATCCTATGGTCAGCCTATGTGCACCATGTCCTAAAGATACAAATATATACAAATAAAAAACATAGTCATTTGTCAAGTATTAATTGAACTAGGATATCTCCTTAAGTTTGAGTCATAAATTTATTTCTACACTTGTTATGGATCCTACACATCGATCCTTAATTTCCTCTAGATCAACTCTAAGTCTTGTGCCATCATCACTTTATGGAAAAAATAAGTTTATAGTGAGAGCATATAACTAGAATTGATTATCTAAGAGACAAGGTAAATCACTTTATCTCACTTGGTTTTGGAGTTTCACTCACATGCTCTATAACAACATTTCACACTAATTTCAAGCATTCAATATATATAACTAAAACTCCTCACAAGTTATCTCAAGATAATTAAGTTACACATTCTCTTTTGTTACAATATTATTGAGGATTAGGTGAAATATAAAAAGAGAAATAGAACAAAAGCATATTCCATTTAATTATAGTCTTTATGTTATTATTTTATATAGTGGACCTAAACATTTTAGGAATTGAAACTACGTGGACATAATCAGTAGCAAGGTAAAAAACTGTTAGAACTATAGGTTCATAGTTGGTAGCATGTTAATTTTGTCTAGTGCACAATTGATGCTTCACCATTTGTGTGAATTTTAGATGACATTATCATATTTTTAGGTTGTCAATGCAGTCAATTATATATTGCATTTTGAATCTCATAATCATAAGACAATGACCAATTCATTATTATATAATCTCTCTTTCCATTTTAGTACATTGACATTACTTATTAATTGCTTCTTTGTACTTTTGGCTTATATTTTTACTCACGATTCAAGTTAAAAAAATTTATGAGTGTATTCTCATAGATATAAATGTGGCTCAGTTTTAATTAGTTGTGCATAGTTTATTTTCCATTAAACTAAAAATATTTTGTTTTTTTTGGTGAGTCTTATACTCTTATACAACCTTATAGGTTTATATATTTTCTTGTTAAGATTTTTTCTACACCTCTCATATCTACATTTTTATATTTTGGTTATTATCATTAATCATCTTTTGACCCTATATTTGTATTCCTTCACCACTCAAATATAATACTCAAAATTTGATGAACCCCTTTATTTCCAAACCAATCCACCTTAAGGTTTTATGTTATTTTTCCATCTAGGGTTTTATATTGTGAATTTTTCAAATCTTATTTATCTATGGTTTTGATTCTTTATTGCAATGTCATTAACCCTAATCTTTTGTTTGTATGTTTCAAACCCTAATTGATGGATCATCCCCTTTATTTAATGTTTCTAAGTGAGAAAAATAATTCTCTTCATTATGTTTTAAATATAAATATGAATTTCATGCGTCTTTTTATTCATGTTAATTTAGGTAATGATAATAATAATTGGAATGATGTCGAATCTTATTAGTATGTTAGTGAGGATTATCTAAATGAAAAATAATGGAAATTATTTTAAACCATATAAGACTATGTGTAAATTCAAATGATATTAATGTTTTAGGTGTTGTTTATGTTTATTTTACTCCTCATGAGTATGGAATTCCAATTTTTTTTAATAAAAAATGGTTACTAAAGAAAAGTATTCTAGTCTTAATAAAAGTAGCTTAGATCAATTGAATTTAAAATTTGGTTTAAAATCTCAATATATGTAATACAATATCAAATAATGTGTATAACCTAATGTGAATGAAAATTTCAAGAATTATTGTATTCCTACTCTTTCTCAAAAACATTTTTTTTACAAGTACTTATCTTTCTATTTGATCCTTGAAAGAAAATTTAAAGTGTGAGATAAAGGCTAAAAATTATTGTCCTATTACTCTTCCTTTCAATCCAAATGCTGAAAATGGTTTCTTGAGTGGTTAAAAATGATTCTTTGAATGCGAATTTCAAAAATGATTATCTTCATACTTCTTCCTTTAGTTATCTTAATGATGATTATATGGAAAATCTTAATCATGTGTTACATAATTCTTCTTTAATTGTGTAAAGAGTTAGTGCAATATGTACCATGAACTATTCTCCTGTGATCAATGATGCATCTATGTATGGTAGTGATTGTTATTATTATATCCTTACTGTTCCCATGTTTGAAATAAATAACAAAATTAATATCTTAAATGAGTCTATTCATAACTCATTCTGCTAGCCCATGAGATTGTTATTATGATGCACGGAATAAGAGAATTACAAAGACATGTACAAGATTTATCTCAATTTTTTTACATCCAATTATTGGATTGATTTTTTAAAATTTATGGCTAACTTATAGTGTGTAATATTTATTATTCTCCTCTTCTACACGGTTTTTCAATGTCTAAATTTTACTAATTTTATGGGTATGGGGATCTTTACTAACATCTTAAGTGCTTGTGTGTATCTCTTAGGAAATATGGTTCAAATGAATATTTCTTAGGATATTTCTTATATTCTTAATAGGTCATGATTGAGTTTGGTTACACACTATAGATAGTGGTTCCCTATACATGTACCTTAAATTGGAAAAGGCTTTCTTATCATTATTTATCACTAACATGAAACCAATTACTACATTCAAGTGTATTACATCTCTTCACCAAGTAAAATTAGATCATATTCATGATCATATACTTATATGCATGATTAGAATAAATTATTTTATATATCAACCAATAGTTCTCGTGAAATAATATATATACTGGTAGATAAAAAATCCTCCTCTCAAAAATAAAGTGTATTATCAAGATAAAGTGCTTTATCATGCTTATGAATCTTTAAAATATCTTTGATATGATGTCATTTACATTGAGGATAATATCTTAAGATTTCATATAGTCAATTATGAGACTCATGCTGCAATTGTCCTTTTAATCACCATACTATGAGTCTTAACATTTTCAATGAAAAAATAAAGACAAGTCCTAAATCATTTTATAACCATATAAATCCACACATAAAAAATCTTATGCTTCCTTTAATGGACCACAATAATTTCATAAATGTTAATAAAGTAAAATTACATTATTAAAAAGGTTATTTGATAAAACCATGATTTATTTATCTTAGATTAATTGTTATGACTAGGTTTTTATGCCATAAACATTTCATTCAAGATTTTTTATGAATATAATCATATAAATGGGCATAAAATGTATAGGTGTCATGATTTTAAACATAAAATAAAAGATTTTATTGATAGTAGTGACATTACATATGATATATTTGTTACACAAATGTGAGTTTAATGAATAATTGATGAAAAATGATGTTTACTATTCTAAAGTATAAAAACTAACTCTTAAGGTTGAGACACATAATCATGAAAATGTGCGATTGATAGCTCTTAGTGATCCTATAAAGAATCATTCATCACATGTTAAACCTTTAATTATCATTAGTGTTTATATGAAATGACAAAAAAGATAAGTAATCATGATTAATGGTAAAAATGCAATTCAACATGTGCAATTTTCCTTTCATTGATACATTTGGTTATGATACTAAAATTCTAATGCAAGTATCACCATATTTGGAGTAACATGTATCATTAGGATGTATTAAATGGTTAAAAATGATGAATGAAAAATAAGAAAATGCATATGATTATATAACATTCAAATATGAATTCAACATTGTTAAAATAAAAAGAGATAAAACCTCTAAAATAACCCTAAATTGGATCATGTTACATCTCAAAAATAACTCATGAAACTAGTGAAAATAAATCAAGTTCAACTATAAAATGAACAAGAATACACTTGTACATATCTAAGGAAAACTTAATTCAATTATATGTATCATGGCATGAGAGACATTAGTTTAGAATAAAAATATTTGAGTAACAACATACTCTACTTTTTTTAAAAGGCATCAAATGTGTATTAACATAGCATTCATTTTGACTATTTAATTCTTGATAGTATCATTGGTTAGATATGTTAACATACCTCTTGATTTAATTATTTTTTATTTATTCACATTATTAATGTGGAACTCAAATTATATACCTATGATCAGGTATTCATAGATGGCTCCAAAGACATTGTGGTTGTATATTCCTTTTCCATCTTACATTGATTTGCTTTCTACTTTATTGATCAATAATGTTTTTCATTGAATTTATTATTTATTTTTAGTTGTTTCCATTTGGATTTGATTTATTTATTCTAATTATTCCTCTCAAGTGTCTTATTTCTTTATATTTTTTTTTTCATTTTTGTCTCTTTACATCTTCATGCTTGATCTTTATTTTCCTTGTGTTGTTTGGTCGTTGCATGTATTTGAAACCTTTATTCACCATAATCCATATGTTATTGATATTTTCTTGTCTTAACACAATAAACATCAAACATATATATAAACCATATGATTCTAATATTAAATAAGGATAGATCTTGTACACATTTAGGACATATTGTTATTGTACTCACATTGAACATATACATCCCACACAAGGGGAAATATTCTTATAGAAATATTTTTTAAAAAAAACATAAAAAATTAAAAATTAATATGTCTATGTACACATATCTACATCATTTATTTAATATATAGTTTTTTTTATCATAGTTATCTACATAAGATAGATGTGTGCATATTGTGTGATTCTCATGGCATTCTTCTAGTGGGTGAGATGTAGGATATATAAGTTACATATGATTATAGAATTACATGTCATATATGGATAGATTAATGCCCAAAACTAGGGGGAATTTAAACATTGGTGGTATGTATTATACTATGAGAATCTTTCTATTGTTTGTTCTATGTGATATCCTTCATATTATCCATTTTTCATATATTGCAAATTACAAAAGTATATCATTTTGTTGTAATATATGAATATTACATAGATAAGTTGAGTGTACTCTTGTATTAGTATGATTTATTTAATTATTCTTATGTTTTATTCTACATGTTTCCTATCAATGTCTCGTTAAAAAAACCCATAGATGATGGTGATGGATGAAAAGAGAGCAAACTTGTAACCTTTGTTAAAGAGAACAATAGGATTGCAAGCCCTATTGAGAAAAAAAGAAAGAAATAAGTATTTATTTTGATTGAAGATACTATATCATCTTCATACAATTTTATCCCAACTGATCCAATGAATTGGTAACCCTAGATTTTCTTAAACCTTCAAATATTTCAAAATAAAGGTTTTATGGAAACTAGGCGTATAAGACTTATTAAACCTTTTTCTTGTAATTTGGATTCAAAAAATTAATATTTGAATTTATAAACCTTTATAATGCGTATTTATATCTACTTCAACATTTTAAATTGATTCTTTTCATTAGGTTTGCTTAAATTTTTAAAATGGGCTAAAATAGGGTCTTGTAGCCTTTCTAAATAAGCCCATTGACTAATTTCTTGTAATTTATCCTTGTGTATAGGATCAAAAATATTGAAACAACATGAATATATTTAAAAACACCATGTTCCTTATATTTACAAAGTTTCATAATTTTTAAGGCTTATTTTTTTTAGAGTGATTTTTGTCTTGAAACCCTAGTCTTTAAAACTGTATGCCTACACATTGGTTGAGAGCTAAAAAAAGGCTTAAATTTAATTTTGATGATTATTATTATATTATTTAACTTTTATAGGATATATAAATTCAATTTATATCAATTATATTAATTTAAATCTTTTAACAAATTGAAAAAATGAATTAAAAATTTGATTTCTTAGTTGTACCTATAAGTTTTAATGAGATATAATAGTCTTCTCTATATTATTTAAACTTGTAATATAAAATAACAATTTAAAATGAAAAATATGATTAAAATACAAAACTATAATAATTTTATAATATCATTTCACTTTTAATATTAAGGATAATCTTGAATAAAGATATTTCCTTTTTTTCATGCACTTGGTATACAGTCCAACCAACAAAAATACCCTATTTTCTAAGTTTTCTTCCTCTTTTCTTAAAAAAATATTATATTTATCTTTTTTTAATTTTATATCACCTATTTTTCATTCCCCCCAATTTATTTTCTCAACCTCCTCCTCTACTCGTTCTATAACTCCTAAAATTGATCAATTATCTAACTATTATTGGTAGCCCAATGTTTAGACTGATCTTGCTTGAGTATTGATAAGGTTGAGAATGGGTTAATGAATTAGAGACACTTAGTATATGTCATAATACTATATTTATCCTTATAATAATAATAAAAATATTTACAACCCATTATAAATGAATAAATAACACCAAAACTTAGAACATGTTTAAAATTTTGAATTTCCTAGTTTTGGTGGAAGACAATAAACACACCAAAATAACTAGTTTTTAAAAATATGATTATTGGATAAACTTTAATATGATAAAATAAGACATTATAAACCTATAAAAACCAAAATTTCAAATATATATATATATATATATATCCTAATGTGATGCACATTCATGAATAGAGAATATCTTAGTTATCATATTGTGTCATCATTTATTATGAGTCATATATCTATGTGTGTTAATTTTTTATTCTATGTTTGGTTACATGATTTTGAATTATTTATTTATTATAGTGTAATTTTTTTTTGATTCCATGATACATGTCATTCATTATATTACTTGTGTTATACTATGGTTGTTTATTATGTTTTCATGGACCTTACCATGCATCAATTGGGGCATAATTTACTATTATTGTGTGTGCTTCATTGTTATATCTAGCCCTTATAGGGGCACATTGTAACATTAAGGAATATAAATTATACCTACCTTTATTTCATATTAGGATAATAATATCCTTTACTATCTCCTTGAGATAATTATCCACATCTTGTGTATACAAAACTTACATTAGGTCATAAATGTATCCCCAATAACAATGTTATATTTGGGATTATTTATGGTTCCTCATTCTCTCACCTTCACATAAGGTTAATATTAATGTGGATTTTATGCACACTATGGAACCTTATGAGATAGACTCTAATGCTTTAGGATTAGTGAAATAAATTCACTCTAAGGCACGAGTTGTCAAATATTGGGTTTTATAAAAAAACCTATTGGTGGAAAAGTAGTGAGCAGAGCAGTTGTTTACCATAGATGGTTTGGATTTGGATGAATATAAATATAATTGATATTTGTGGATAAATATTGGGTATAACCTAAGGTAGGTTTGACCAAAATAAACTCAAAAAAGGGGAAATTAAGGTAGTAAAAGAAGGCATGTGGACCAAACAAGATGAAACCTTCATAAACTGGCTCTTAAACTACGGGTTGGACAATTAATCTAGAACCAATGTTTGATATAAGATAATATAATAAAACCAACAATGAAAAAAAAAATAAGACTCCAAGGAAATAAAAACACAGTAAATTTAAGCATATATAATCAAAGTTTATTATTTTGTAAGATTGTGTTTGCACATCTACAAGGGGAAATTATGATTAATATGCCAAAGACATTCAAATTAGAAATATAAAAATATGAATAACTATATTTAATATAAAAATATGTACAAATATAAGACTAAGATACAAAAATGGTAGAACTTATTATAAGATTCATAGGTTTGAAGAAGAATCAAATTTACACATTAAGAATAATTGCAGAATAATTTATAGAATTTATTATTAATCTTAATAGACAAAATTATCATCCCTTTATGATAAGGATGACACAAATATATTTGTGTGTGTGTGTGTGTGTGTGTGTGTGTGTGTGTGTGTGTGTGTGTGTGTGTGTGTGTGTGTGTGTGTGTGTGTGTGTGTGTGTGTGTGTGTGTGTGTGTGTGTGTGTGTGTGTGTGTGTGTGTGTGTTTTTGGAAGTGAAGGCCTCATCCTCTAAGAAAAGTCTAATTTACATCCCCAAAAACAATAATATGTCCAAAATCATGAAAAACGTACATGTAGAAAAGTGTTTACTTAGAATACATTTCCGTGACTAAAATACAAATGTGCATGTCTAATAGACTAGGAACCAATAGTTACAACTTAATCCAAAGCATGAAAATACATATTTATATTTACAGTGGTGTTGATGTAGCATCATTAGTAGAGGATGGTTTAGGGATAGTTTTTGCAATATAAATAGTTGATATAGTCGCTTGGGGATTAAATATTAGCCCTATTGTAATGTAGATGACTACATATCCAAAAAATTGGGAACTCTAGGATGATGTGGAAACACTTGTATTTTATTACATGCTTTGTGTTGATCCTAATGATTCCTCTGTAGCTCTAAGGTTTTCAAATATTGAATGTGTTTGTATCAAACTCTTTATTAATAATATCAAAGTTGATCAAGGTAGGATATAATATTTTGATTCCTTCCTCCATCAACCTTGTATGTTCTACCTTTGAGATATTGAAATTAGGTTCAAGGTATTTTTACTTTCTCACTCTATCTTTATCAAAATTTATCACTTGTATGATATCATCATTGTTTTTATATATTATTCCTTCCACTTCCTCCTTAAATCTATTTGTGGTTACTTTAAAAAGGGTCTCAAAATTGGGATTGTTAACCAATTCTCCAATAGAGATTATCACATCAGTAACCCTCAGGTCTTTCAAAATTTCCAAGGCCTTATTTTCATGTATTTAAAAATTTCACATTAGATCCTTCATCTATAAATTCTAGTTAATGGTACCATCTCTTTTTTTAATTACATAAGTGAAGACCCATGAAACATCTTAGCTAGACATTAGGTTTAGGTGATTGAATGCACTAATCCTTGAACACTTAACCAAAAAGGTGAACCTTTTCTCATATTATTTTAGTTGGTTCCATAGTTTAATCACCTTTGTCCTATCAAGTTGGCTCCCTCCTCTAGAGACTTGAATGTTATTCAAAATATTGTATAGTCAGTGTTGCACTCTATACACTATCTACAATCTATTGAGGGGTATGCATAATATGTCTCTATAGTAATTTATATTATGTATCCTCCTTAATCTAGTACATTTCCTTCATTTATTATTGAGTTGAATCCACAAAAACACATAAATATTGTGTGTACTCTATTGGGTTAGTTGGATTCATTTTGGCTTTTTTAGCCAAGGGAAACATGTTTTCCCTTTACTTAAACTCTATCTCCTCCCTAATTTTTATATTCCCTACCTTCCTATTATTCACCATCTATATGGTGCCACTCTACTTATCAAAATAAGTGGAGACTATAGGTAATTCTATAAGACCAGATTCTATCCCTTGTTTCTTTGGCCTTGTATCTGTTTAACCTATTGGGGAATAATAATCTCCCCTTCTTCTTCTGATGGAATTAAATATTCATAGAAATAGGGTGGAGTGATCATAGGAGAGGGAGTTATTAATAAAAGTTTTGATTGTTAATCACAATATTATACTAAGAGGGGGATGAATCAATATAACATAATCTTATCTTTTCAAATTTAATTAACCATAATAACCATAAACATTCAAGATCTAGAAATTGATAACACAAGAGAACACATGATTCATGTGGAAACCCTTTCTGGAGAAAACCATGGAAAAATATTGTTTATATATATATATATATATATATATATATATATATATATATATATATATATATATATATATATATAACTTTTTACAATGTTTGCAGGCACCATCCTATTGGAGACACCAATCCTAAACCAAGTGACAAATCAATAAAATTATGAGCACCCACCCACTATAGACACCGATCCCTAAACCTATCCAATTCATGAGTACCAATTCACAGGAGCACCAACCCCTAGACTATGAGGTACTGACCCCAAGCCAGATTGATTCCACCGTCTATGATTGCTTCTTAAATCAAATGATGGATTTTCTTTTCTTACACTTTTTCTCTCATTGATTTTCTTATATAATTTCTACTCTCCTTTATTTCACAATTCTCAAATGATATTATTCATTAAAATAAATCTACCCTTCACACTTCTTTTCTTAAGAGATATTCTATTTCATGTTTTGCTCTTCCTCTCTTCCTTCTCTCTCACACTTATATGATCTTAAATAAAATTAAATGCTTTTAATACTTCCACATCTCTTCTCCCTTATATATCCTTTAAAGTATGTCTCCCATCCAATAGGTACCTCTTCACCAAGAGATGTGATCGTTGACATTTATATCAATATTTCCATCGATATTTATGTTAAAATTTATGTTGACATTTCCGTTCACTTCCATCAACATTTCCATTCAATTATATCAGCAATTCTATTCACTTTTGGGAATAATTCCATTTACTTCCAAAAACAATTCCATTCACTTATGACAACAAATCCATTTGACATTTTCATTCATATCTATTACAATTCCTTTGACATTAATGAAAATTATTCCAAAAATCTCCCCATTTGACATAATATATGAAATCTCGGTTTCTTCACTTCTCCCCCTTTGACATCAATGGTAAATGGTTGTATACCCTATTCCCCCTAAGTTTATTCTTCCTCTCATACTCACTAGATGAAAAAGATATTATCTTTTTCTATTGTCTTTGTTGTAATCTTGAATTTATTTTATACCACTTATTGTAATATCTTCTTTTATTATTCCTCTTCATAGCATCTTTCCACTATGCACATCATATCTCTCTTGATTCAACATGGTATTCATTTCCATTTCTTCTTATGATTTTTGATCCATCATGGCCTCCCTACCATTTCTCCATGTGCCTTTTGAACAAGTATAGGTTACTCTTTTTAATTGTCTAGATGATGCATCTAGTTCCAAACTTGCAAGAGTTTTCTTTTGAGTTTGGTTCAAGCATCATATTTCTTATTTTGGTCTATAGGATTAATTCCACATCTTATCACTATATATCCATATTTATTCCAATTATAACATACAATGTCTTTTGACAAAAGAGTAAATAAATTTCTACCTAAGAAACCATATGAATCTTTATTTCCACTCCAACCATGCTCATTCCTCTCACGTCCTTCACTTGTTTCATAGTTCAATGCATACTCATTTCTTACATACCCATTCTTAATATTTACATTTATGTCAATATTCCATGCCTATCCATTCCTTTCATGTCTCTTTTACTCCTTTGATCTATGACCAAAAATGTTGCAATTAAAGCAATAGACATAAAATGATCCTTGGCGCCTATCAGACTATTTTGGAAAGAATGATATTTTATCATGCCAATGGTTCTTTCCTTTATCTTCTACTTGTGTAACTTCTTTGGGGAAGTGTTCTCTTTTATCTTCATAGGTTTAGTAATTTTAACATCATCCTTGGTAAACTTTCGTTCATCTCCATAGCTAAGACCTAACTTGTTGAATAGTGACCTCTGATGATCTACAATCTCATCTAGAACCTCAATACTCTTCTTAAATCTTAATTTTATTTTCAATTTTGCATTTTCATTTTATAAATCCTTTCTAAAGGCAACAATCTTAGCCTCTAGATTCTCACATTCTTCCTTCTTTTCCTTCAGTTTGATTTTAGTCTCTTCCTTTATTTTCTTCACCTCTTCAACTTGAGCATTTAGACTCATGATGACCATTTCTGACTCCTCTTAAATTTTGGATAACTCTTCTTCTCTATCTTGATCATATTCTTCGTAATTTTGAATTTGTCTCTTTTTTTTTCTGATTCTCTTTCTTGAGCATTTTTTTTTCATTCAAATCACTTAAGAGTTCTCCTTTGAGATCTACTTCTACTTCTCTAGCTTTTGAATCACTCCAAGATTATCCTCTAGTTTTATAGTCATTACTATCCCAATATTCTATACCCATGAATAAAACTTCACCTCCATCACTACTTATAACACCTTCTTCAATATCCTCACTTGAGATACTAGACCTTTTTGAATATATGATTTTCTTTTCTTTATCATATCTCTTCTTTTTCTCATATTTCTCTGATTTGTAGCTTTTCTTATTCTTATGATACTTTCTTTCTCATCATGTTCTTCTTCATCATTATTACAATCCTTTTTTGAATGGGGGCATTTATTTGCAAAGCTTCCTATTTTTCCATAATTGAAACACTTTAAAGGTAACTTACCTTTATATCTACCAGATACCTTTTTGAGATTTCTCACAAATAGAGCTTCTTCTTTATTTGACTCTTCACTAGTTCTATAACTTTATCATGTTTTTCCTTTGTCACTTTCTTTAACACTTTGAAAGTTGCTTCATTATTTTTTTTCTTTTTTTCTTCCATCCTCATTTTGTATGCTATGAGAATTCCTTGTAATTCATCCATCTTCAATGTGTCCAAGTCCTTCATTTCTTTAATATATGAGACTTTCACATCATACCTCATAGGAAATGACCTTAGTAATTTTTGCACTATCATCGATTCTTCCATTTTCTCACCTAGCCCTTTGATGTTGTTGACTATATCATCCACATGAAGAAGATAGGCTACATCATTTTATTCATATTTCATCTTAAGACTTTTAAACTACCTTCTATGCATTTGAAGCTTCACCTTCTTGACCTTGTCATCACCTTAATAGATATTCTAATGTTTGTCCCATATATCTTTTTCTAACACATAATGCATTAATTTTATGAAATTTTATTCTGATAAGCCACACAAAATGGCATTCATAACTTTCAAATTATTTTCACATGCCTTCTTTCCAATCTGATCCATTAGCTAATTTATTGGTGCTATGTACCCCATGACTACTGATAACCAAATATCAAACCCCCAGAGACATAATATATTTTTTCATCCTTATACTCTAAAAATCATAATTCTCTCCATCAAACAATGGTGTTTTGTTTGTGGAGAACCGTCTTGACCTTGACGACTAGCCATGTGTGCTCTCAGGATCTACCTTCCAATGATTATATTGATTCTAAAGGAACTATTATGATACCAATTGTTGATCACATGCTTATATTGAGAGGGGAGTGAATCAATATAATATAATATTTTAAAATTTAAGTAACCACAATAATAATAAACATTCAAGATTTATCAATTAATAACACAAGAGAACATAGGATTTACGTGAAAACCCTTTCGAGAGAAAACCCTAACAAAATATTGCTTTTATATGTATATAAATCTTTTACAATGTTTGAAGGCACCAACCCACTAGAGACACCAATCCCAAACCAAGCATTAACTTGGTCAAATTACAGTCACCCACCCACTGAAGACACCGATCCCCTTCACCAAGCACCAATCCAACCAATTTGTGAGCACCAACTCATAGGATCACCAACCCCTAGACTTTGAGGCACTAACCTTAAGATAAATTAATTCCACCTTATATGATTTATTATTCAATATAATGATGGCTTTGCTTTTCTTAAACTTTTTCTCTCACTAATTTTCTTATATACTTTCTACTCTCCTTTCACAATTCTCAAATGATATTCTTCATTAAAATAAATCTACCCTTCACACTTATTTTCTTAAGAGATATTCTATTTCATTTTATGCCCTTCCTTATCTCTCACACTTATATTATCTTTAATAAAATCATATTATTTTAATACTTATACATCTCTTCTCCCTTATAAACATTTAATGTGTCCCATCCAAGAGATACCTCTTCACCAAGAGATGTGACAATTGACATTTCCATCGACATTTCTGTTGATATTTTAGTTAACATTTCCATCTACTTCCATCAACATTTTCATTCAATTTCATCAATAATTCCATTCAATTTCAGAAATAATTCTATTCACTTCTCGAAATAATTCCATTTACTTCTAACAACAATTTCATTCACTTCTGGCAATAATTTTGTTTGACATTTTTGTTCATATCTATTACAATTCCTTTGACATCAATTAAAATTATTCCAACAATGATGAAGTACTTACTTCAATTTAGAATTGTATAGAAGGATAAATAATTCTTTACCATGGTGAGGCTTCCCTTGAGGAGTGACTTCAAACACATACTTAGTAAAGCCTGGGGTTTTTCAAATTGTCATTATGGTTGAATAATATAGGTGTGGACTGTGGAATTTTTAGATCCAATTGAGATGAATATTTAGGGGTAACTATGGCCATTTAATATCAAAAATGTAAATTGAAACTAAATTCTCAAAATGGACTCCCTTCTTTGGATCTTTTATTTGTTTGGATGCTAAAAGAATATAAGAATCACCTAAACTAGAATAAGGTGGCCTTAGCATAGCCAAAATCAAATCCATAAATAAACTATTTAAAATAGTAATAGAAAAATAAGGTAATAAACTACCTAATTTATGATTTTTTTGTTGTTCTTTAGTGAGGATCTGCTAGCTTGATGTTCCAACTAGAGCTTCTTATTCTTGCAATCTTCTTAGGCTCAATGTTTTATCCTTTTTATAATTTTACTTCATCTAATACTACCTCCTAAATTAACCTTTGTTTATATTCCATAATTTATTTTGTATTTCATTCTCATCAATAGAATATTCCACTAAGGATATTACATGTCCATGTTCCCCTTCCTATACTTCCTTCTCATCAAGGGATTCTTTTGGAGTAGTAACACCTACTTATTGTCTTTCCTCTAGTTGTTGACCTTTGAAGGAGGGTGCAATAACTTTGGACTTCATTTGTTAATTGACTATTAGGGTAATGGTAGGTGAAGGGGATGATGAAACAAATGATAGATCCATAGTAATAGGGACTACTACTTTAAGTAGTGGTGAAATAATGTGGAGTGGAATAATAATGGTGTAAAGCATAATGTATGGAGATGAATGTGGCTAAAGGGATGGAGAATTCAATGGGAGAGATGATAAGGAAACCTTTAAAAAAAATTGAGACTCACTTGTGTAGGTGTTATAAGTGGAGGTAGATATGCCATAGAGAATGTGTTCTTTTACCTATCTTGAGGAGATTCAATCTTCTCCATTATATTAGTTGTGCCTAAAATGGTGGTAAAAACTAGATTTTTGGAGACCATATGAGGACTAGGGAGACCTATAATAATTTCCTTTCTAAGATAGAGTTTTCCTTCCTTTTTAATGATAGACTCTCCCTCTTGTAATTTGGTTTGTTATCCTATATGAGAGGTAAGTTAGCATTGTCATATTGGGTCATCTAGTTGTGTTGAATGCCACTAATGACACCAGGCTTATTCAATGTATTTTTCCATTTCATTTACCTATTCCTTGGTAATCTCTAGGTCATACTAAATGGCATGTGCAACTTTCATGGAATTTGATTTTTATTCATATGTTTCCATGACTTTGAATCATTTGATGCATTCATAAAAATAACATAATGGTCATACTCTTAGTGACCATATGTATTGGTCACCCCCTTCTTCTCTTTAAGATAATGGAGATAGTTCCACATTCTTCCTTTATGGTCCCATTCCTAGAATTGGGCCAACTTTAAATTATAATGGGATCTAATTTTCCTAGCTTGATTGAAATGTGATCTCACCATAGATTAGAACTACCTGATGCTCATAGGGGTATTATAGTAATAAGCCTAATGTTTAAGGCCAATATATTATTCTATACTATTGTATAACTAATGGGCCACCTCCTCCTCTATAGACTTATCTATAACATGGATTGGTAAAAATAGAGGAGGTGTCCTTGTTCTTATAATTCAAATTATGTTACAAAATTGATAGCACCAATAATCCTCTATTTTTACAATGCTTATTTTTAAATTGTTATATATTATATGCATCTAAGTGCCATGAATGAGTTGATAAAATTAAGGATATATTTCCTCACAGATCTTTATGATCTCATTCTTGTATTTGTAGATAAACATGGAAGAATAATCTACATAGATTATTTTATCAGCATATTATGTTGATGGCTACCATAGTTCCCCATGGTCTCTATGGTCAATCCAAAGGACTGTATCTAATATATATTACATCATATAAAAAATTTAATTATAGGCATTTATTAAAGCTTATACATTTAGTCCTTCAGTTTAACATTGTTTTCCTCTCCTTAGGTAACAAATTTTGCAAAAGTGAGGGAAATGTCTAGAAATGGGACCCATTTGACATGTACATGTGTTATTCATTAAATCCATACAATATATTCAGAAGGGTCCTCGCTATTTTGATACCAAGCCAAAATTTAGTGATATTATTAGAATAAATAGCCCCCTTAAGATTGAATCTCTAGCCTTTCACTAGCCATTATTTTAGTTTCCCTTCTATAGTGTTGTGCCCAAGCCCTAAATTGGTTGAGACTTATTTATAGGCTACCTAAGGGGTTGGGAGCTTGAGGTATCTCTTGAATTTCATTATTTCATTTCTTAAGGTGTATTTTTTTTCTAGAATAAGTACCATTTAAAAATAAATCATGAAGCAAATTGACATAAGGCATTACCTTTGGTTTTGTTACCACTTGATGAAATCCCATGGTCTTTATCGGTATCAAGTCATCAATGTATTTCTTGTCCTCTTGAGATAATCAATCTTGAAAATAATATGGTGCTATAGAATCTACTTCATTCCAAAGGGTCAAGTAGTATGGGAGCTTAAAATCAAGGTCACTCTTTTCAAATATTATGTCATTATACTTAGTACATCGATTAATGGAGTAGATAAAAGGATCCTAGACTCATTATGATTTTGGAGAACCCATTTCAATGATTCAAATAATGCAATTATTCTATAAAACTATCTGAACTCTCTTTACAACTTTACTAGGAAAACTAGGACTTTTGGTCATTCGAGAGCTCAAAATTATAATGTTCACTCATAGATTAATGGTGAAATGAAATTATTTTACGTATATTACCCAAATTTTGTTCCTTAAATGTTTAATTCATGTAAATTCAATGTAAATAATAGAAAATTTTCATTAACTTTGTTTGTCTAGTCACTTCTTTTAATACATGTGTCATTTTCTTGCTCACCAACTTCTATTTCAATATCAGACTTATTTATTTCCACTTTTAACATATGTATCCTTAATCATGACACTTGTCCACTTCTCTCTTACCCAATTATTTGTATTTTTAATCTTTATTTATATGTGCCATGGCCATGAGTTAATAGAATTGAGCCACATCATGATCTCAAGGCTATAAGATCTTAGAACCTCATAACCATTAATCTATTGACTTGGTTTTATACTTGGTTCTGGGCTAACAAAATTGTTCCAAATGTCAACTTGTCAAATCATAAAACCTTGAGACCATTATATTTTGAGGCATTGGGGCCATTAAACTTAATAATTTCAAGTGTTGGGAGAAGAAAACAAATAGTAAATCTATGCAAGATATTCTTTGAATATTCATGCGTTAAATATTTAGTTGTCAGCTATATGTATTTTGTCCTATCCTTCATGACTTTTAAATTATATAAGATGAAAAATATCCTCTTATATCACCAAAGTATGAGAAGAATGTGAAAAATAAAATATTGTAAATGACTATATATATGTATGCTTGTATGAAGAAGAAAAAGAGAACCCTTTTGTTGAGATCAATATAGACTATTTGGTTATGGTTACCTAGTGTATTTCTTGTTTTGTTCCTTACATACATTATCCTTTTTAATATTTGGCTTAATTCTATCTAAGTTACTCCAAATTTTTTGTATACCATAATAAATTACTGATTAATCTTAATTCCTATCTTACACATGATAATTTGGATAATGCAAGTGCAATGGAGATGTGATCACATGAGTTGAAGCAACTGCACACCACATAGATGATAAAGCAATTTTAAAATAACACAAGAAGATAAATTACACAAGACAAAATGGAGAAAATCAAAATCTAATTAACATGAGATGGCCAAAGTGAGGAATACATATAGGAGATTACGTAACTCTTCTACAAAAGGTGGACAAGGCACCCCAAGAATAGACTGTAAATCCTCCATGAAAGGTGGTGACAAGGTGCTAAGAATAGAGAAGTAACTCCCATCAAGGGAGTTACTTGTGACATTCTTATGACACCTATGACACATCTATGACACACACCTCCACATAAGCTAGCCTATCCCACAAATTTAAGAAAACTCCATGTATGCACAAGAAATATAATTTTCCTAATTAATAAATAGGGAAAAATAAAAACCTACACTAATAACCCACCATAAATGTAGCTTAGGTGGGTAGTGTGGAAATATAAAATGGGTCCCGACAACTAGGCCTGATGAGGTACCCATGTATAAATGCAATCTCCCATAAGATAGAGAAAAGGAGAAAACCCATAGGAAAAAACTCCCCCCCAAAAGAGAGATATAAAAGAAAGAAGAGGCTAGTGCCCCCCCCCCAAAGATGATGCTACTACAGATGTAGTCCACACCCTAAGAAGATCTCATAGATGAATGAACTTGCTCTCAGTGAAAGGTTTGGTGAAGATGTCTGCAACCTTCTCTAAAGACTGGAAAAATATCAAGTCAATGACCTGACTATGAATAAGCTCCTGAATGAAATGCATGTGAATCTCTATGTGCTTGGTCTGCTGGTGCTAAACTAGATTCCTAAAAATTTGAATGGTACTCTAGTTGTCACAATAAATGATGGTGGGCTACCTGATAAGAATGCCAAACTTAGAAAGAATCCCCTGAAGCCAAATAGCCTCAGTAGCTACATTAATAGCTCCCCTGTACTCTGCCTCTATGGATGATATAGCAATAACATTCTGCTTCTTGCTAGACCAAATGATAGGACCAGAACCTAGAGAGAAATTGTAATCAAAAGTGGACTTGTGAGTTTGTGAATCACCAGCCTAGTCTGAATCTGTATATCTAACCAAGTCAACCTCTATGCCAAATCTATAATGAATCTCGTATCTATGTGAACCCTATATGTAATGCAAGATCCTCTTAGCTACTTTCTAATGCAACTCATGTAGTTCCTACATAAATCTGGAGACAAGTCCCACTGTATATGATATGTCAAGCCTGGTGTGAGTCAAGTAGATGAGACTGCCAACAAGTTGTCGATACCAAGTGGCATCAACCAATGGTGAAGAACAATCAGCCTCAAGCTTGACTCTTGATAGAAAGGGAGTCAGAGATGGCTTGCAATCAGCCATGTGAAACTGAGCTAATAAGTCAAGAGCATACTTAGGTATGCAAGAGAAATCCCTGAATCTGACTGTGAGATCTCAATACCAAGGAATTAGTGCAATAAATCCATGTTTGTCATGTCAAATCTATCCTGAAGAGATGCCTTCACTGCTACAATTGCTGATGAAGAACTCCTAGTGATCAAAAGGTCATCAACATATAGAACCAAAATCAAAGATCAAATCATCCTGTTGCAAGAAGTAGACATTGGGATCAGAATGGCACCTAGTGAAACCTATTTTGAGAAGGAAGGAATCCATCATGGCATAGCAAGCCCGAGGGGCCTGTTTGAAGCGATAAATAGATTTCCTAAGTCTACATACTAAGGAAGAATCCTGAATAAATCCTAGTGACTGCTCCATGTAGATCTCCTCCTCTAGGTCTTCATAAAGAAAGGCACTCTTCACATCCATCTGATGCACATCCCAACCATATTAGATTAAACAAAACATAGAGAGAAAATGAGATTGAGAATATCATAGCACTTATTCAACATATTCAACCAAGCATGAAGGCCTATTAAATAGACAAACAAATGAAATACTTGTGAAGCATGAGATAGGTATAAGAAAACTAACCTACGTCGGCTTGCATGAAATAGCAAAGACCAAACAAACAACTAACCTCTTAACCAAAGTGGTTAAGGCAACTAGCCAACATAAATTACCTTAGTAAATAACCTAAGGTAAATACAATAATATGCTAACACCCTCCCTTAATGACTAAACTAGAAACAAGACCAAGTTGATCTCTGAATATTATGAACTTGTCTGTACCAAGTGGTTTGGTCATTATATCAGCTGGCTGCTCTGCAGTGGGGCAGTAGAAGAGACTGATGTCTTCATTTGTAACCAACTATCAGATGTAATGATGGTGAACCTCAATGTGTTTGTTCCTAGCATGAAATTCTAGATTCTTCACCATCTTCAAAACACTTTGGTTGTCACAAAAAAATTGGAGTAGGCTTTGATGACTCAAACTGAAGATCCTCCAAAATTTTCTTTATCCACATGGTTTCACAACTTGCACTGACCACAGCTTTATACTCTGATTCTATTGAAGATAATGCTAATGTAGTTTGTAGTTTGCTCTACCATTAGAAAAATCCTGAACCAAAAGTGAAAACATACCCTGTTGTAGATTTTATTGAATCAACTGAACCTGCCCAATTAGAATCAGAATATCTTGAAAGTTCAAAATCTACAAACTTCTTATATAGTATGCCAAAGTCAAGAGTACCTTTGACATATCTTAATACTCATTTTGCAGCTAACCAATGGAATTCCTATGGTTTAGACATGAAGCGAGATAGAAAACTCACTGTAAAACAAATATCCGGTCTGGTGGCAGTGAGGTAAATGAGACTGCCCACTAGCTACTGATACATTGTTTCATTGACTGGAGGTGAATCAGTGTCTATTGAAATTTTAGCTCCTAATTCCATAGGTGTGTGAGTTGGATTACAATCCATCATTTTGAACCTTTCTAGCAATGAATTGGCATACTTATTATGTGACATGAATACAATATTACCACTTTGCCAAAACTCAACACCTAAACAGTATTTCAGTAGTCCTAAGTTTGTCATGTCAAAATTACAACAAACATCAGCTTTCATTTGTTGAATGAGACTAGTACTACTCCCAGTGATGGCTATATCATCAACATATATAATGAGAATCAAGATATCATCACCAGACACCTTTACATAGAGAGTTGGTTCCAAGTTACACCTTTTGAAACATGACTCCCTAAGATATGAGTCTATTTTTGTATACCAGGCTCGAGGAGCCTGCTTAGGTCCATACAAGGACTTGATCAACCTGAAAACAAGATGTTCCTTTCCAAGAACTTGAAAACCCTATGGCTAAACCATGTAGACTTCCTCCTCTAGATCTCCATTCAAGAAAGCACTCTTTACATCCATTTGATGCACCTACCATCCAAACTGAGCAACAATAGCAATAATCAAATGAAAAGTTACCATCTTGGTGGTTGGAGCAAAAGTCTCCTCATAATCAACCCCTTCTTCTTGTGCATAACCTTTTGCAACAAGTCTGGCTTTGTGTTTGTCCAAGGAACCATCTGCTTTGTATTTTACCTTATAAATCCACTTACAACCAATGGATTTCTTTCCTGGTGGTAGTTCCATCAACTTTCAAGTCTTATTTTTCATCAAGGAATCATATTCCAATTGCATAGTTGATTCCCACTCAGACTTCCCTTTGGCCTCTGAAAAATAATTAGGCTCAAATACTTGTGAAACATCAGTTGTTAGAGCAAGATTGACATGCTCACCTCTATTACCAAACTGCTTTCCCGATCTCAGTCTTCTACCTTCCACACCTTGTGGTAAGTCTCCTTTTTTTATTGCTTCAATTGTGGCAGTATACCACTTTGGCTTCTTTGGTTGTGTTGCTGGAACCTCACAATGACATGTACCAATTCCCTCCTTGGAATGTGATTCCACTGATGAACAAGAATCCTGCTCATTTTTCACATTATAACTAATAATGGAATCATTAGATAACAATGACTCAATATTTGAAACTTGACCAGTTGCTGTGAAGTATGGCATTTGTTCATTTACTATGACATCTCTATTTACCACAACTTTGTTAGTAGAAACATCAAGTAATCTGTAGGCCTTTGACTAATGACTGTATCTAACAAACATGTATGCTTTGCTTTTTGCATCCAAATTTCTTCTCTTTTGACTAGGAATAACTGCAAAAGCTACACAACCAAAAAATTTGAAATCACTTACATCTGGAGTTCGACCTGACCAAGCCTCTTTTGGAGTCAAATTCTCCAAAGCTTTTGTAGGACTTCTATTGAGGATGTATACTATTGTATTCACTACTTCTACCCAATACCTGTATGGGACATTTCTGCTTTGGACCATATAGCGAGCCATGTCCATCACCATCCTATTACACCTTTCCACAACTCTATTTTACTGTGGAGTGTAAGGCGTAGTGTATTGTCTGTGTATGCCTTCAGTGGCACAAAACTCCTTGAACTATTTTGAGATGAACTCACCCCCATTATCCATTTGAAGAGATTTCATTGGCCATCTTGCCTATTTTTCAACCATAGCTTTCCAAGTAAGAAAGTTAGAAAAACAATCAGATTTCTTTACTAGAAAGTATACCCACTTTTTCCTAGAGAAATCATCAACCAGTAACAGGAAATAATAGGCACCAGAAGGGGTAGGTGTCTGCATTAGACCGTGCAAATCTGCATGTACCAAATCCAATACTCCCTTTGCTCTCGAAGCTTTACCAACATCAAATGAATGTCTAACTCACTTCCCCAATTGACATCCAGTACATACATGATGATTATGCCGAATAGAAGGAATCCCCTTAACCATCTTAGTCTTACTCAATGTAGTCAAATACTGAAAATTCAAATGCCCATACCTTTCATGCCATAGTGAACTTGTGCTATCAACCGTTGCAAGTGCACTTTCCTTTGCTTTGATTGGATCTGCAAGCTTATACAAGCCTTTCTCACTGATCCCAAAAGCAATAATCTTGTTATCTTTAGTGGTGACTAAACATTGTTATTCTTGAAATCTTACAACAAAATCAGATTTTGAGGTGATCTCACTGATGGAAAGAAAATTTTTGTTCATATCTAGTATATACCTAACATTCTTGAATATATAATTTACTGTACCATCAAAACTTATATGAACATTACCAAATCCTTTCACAAAACATGTTGTACCATCTCCCAAAGATACAAATTCATTACTACTATTATCTTCAACAAAATCCACATATCTGTCCTTATGGCATGTATAATGGCGAGATGCCCCTGAATCAAAGTACCAAGCTCGATCCACCGTAGAATTACCACTGGAAGCCATGAAAGCAAAATTTGGTGATTCCTCGCCTTCACCTTCAGCTACATTCGCATGAAGAGCTTTCTTTCTGGGGTTAGCGATATCATGTTGTCTTTTCCTGAAATCTTTCTTAAGGTGACCAGGTTTCTTACAGTAAAACCATTTCCATTTAGATCTCTTATTACCACTTACTTGTGAAGATTCTAATGGATAGCTATTTTTACCAGACTGCTTACCCTTTTCCTTGATAAAGAATGCACTCTCTATGGAAGTGGATGTAGATAACACAGCCTGCTCTTGTCGTCTCTCCTTTTGTAATAGCAATGTAGACAATGTTTCAAAATCTAAAGTCTGCATCTCAGCAATCATGTGCAAGGACTCCACAAATGACTCAAATGATGGTGGAAGATTTTGCATAACAAGAGCAATCAAATCTTGTTCATCAACAGGTTTCTGCACTGCTTTCAACTAGTCACTGATGTCCTTGATCTGCAATAAAAACCCAAAAATGGAGCCACCTTCCTGCATCTTAGTGGAAAACAACAAATTCTTCAAATACAACACTCTATCGTCTTCAGAAGCCTAATATTTTGAAGATAAATTTTTCCATAAATTTGATGCTATAGTTGCATTTCTGACCTCTGAGATTAGATTATCTGCTACTGACAATTTTAACAACATGAGAGCCTCACAATGATGTTTATCATAGTCATTGGTAGTAGTGGTAGGCATTTGCTCTTTACCGAGCACTATTTGATCAATATTCAGATATTCACATATTGTCAAAACCTTGTGACTCCACAAACTAAAGTTCTTTCTAGTCAATTTCTGAGAATCTGGTAGTAACATGTGTTGAATACTAGCCATTTTACCTAGTTTTTCATGAAAATGATAAAATTGGAAAAACTATAATGACTTTTCTTTTAATTCCTTCTACTCACTAATTCTATATTGACACTGAACAACCCTATCCATTTTTAGCATCAAACTCAATACTGTTTGCAAGATCACAAAAATTCTACCATTGAAACAATTAAATCGGGAAAACTACAATTCCAATTTTAAAAAATTCTTTCTCCATTGACATCCAGATTAAAAAAACCAAAAAATGGTAAAATTTTTAGCTTTCCAGATGCTTCCATGATTATTAGTCAGCGGTAGGTCCCCAATAACCCTTATTGGCTAAAGTTTTTATTTATTTCAATTAAAAAAATAAAAAATAATTTAAATATTAAAATTTTAGGCTAAAAATTTTATAAAAAATTTAGCCAATCAGAAAATTGGCCTACCTCTGAAACTTCAAGCAAAGATTTTGAGCCCGTTTCTCAACCAAATTGAAAACCGTTTTCACCAGTGTCTTAGTTTTGATTTAACTTATGATGTAGACTTTTGTTTCACTGAAAAGGATGAAGAAATGAATTTTTTTGATTTTGCCAAATTCGTACGGTGCCCATGCACATAGATAAATTTAATAGAGGCTTTTGAGCCTCTAAAACAGCTTGTTTTCACTTCCTCTTGGTCTTATTTAGCCTTCTGATCCTTCTTGGCAATTTTTAGACCTTCTGGTTGAGTTTTCTAAATTTTGTGATGCTTTCTCTCTCCTCAGCTCTCCACTGGGTGCCTGAAGCTCCTCCCTGGCAAGACACCGACCTCTCTCTGGCTTCCACAAACCTCCACTCAGGTTCTATAAACCATAGGCTCTGATACCATATTAGATTAAACAAAACACAGAGAGAAAATGAGATTGAGAATAGCAAAGCACTTGTTCAACATATTCAACCAAGCATGAAGGCCTATTAAATAGGCAAACAAATGAAATACCTGTGAAGCATGAGATAGGTATAAGAAAACTAACCTATGCCAGCTTGCATGAAATAGCAAAGACCAAACAAAAAACTAACCTCTTAGCCAAAGTGGTTAAGGCAACTAACCAACATAAATTACCTTAGTAAATAACCTAAGGTAAATAAAATAATATGCGAACAAACCATGTGTTGTGGCAATATCCAAGGTTAGTCAGATAGAATTCATCTTTGCAATGAGTGTAAAGGTCTCTGAGTAGTCAATGCCTGCCACCTGTGAGAAACCCTTCGCAACCAATTGTACCTTGTACTTATCAACTGACCCATCTGCTACAAACCTTTTTCGATATATCCACCTATATCAAACCATCTTTCTTCCCTTAGGAAGTAAATTCAAGTCCCAAGTGTGATTTTTGATTAAGGAAGAATATTCTTCCTCCATAGCACTATCCCACTCAAGTACCCCCGATGCCTCTCAAAAAGTCTATGGATCCAAAACTGTAGCAAAGAAGGCATGTGGATCTCTCTAAAAATCCTCCCTAGTATGTTTGTCATCTGCAAGATCTCCTACCTAAGTGCCAGCACTCTCAAGTGTCTATCTGGCCCAAAATGGCCCAAAAGTGGGTGAGTCAGGTGCTAACTCCTCATCCTCTGACTGAATAGAGGTGGATGACTCTGCATCACTGTCCTCACTGTCTAAACTTGAAGAAGAAGAAGATGTCTCTGGCTCAAGAACCTACTGTGGCTGATTTGAATCTAATGAGGAATCATCATGAAGAAGTATATATGATGAGGGAGAAGAAGTGTCAAGTGTTGAGTCTCTAGGACTCTCCTAAAAATGGACGCTTCTCTCGATGAACAACTCATGAGTGACTAGATCTAGAAGGCGATATCCCTTAATACCATGCAGATATCTTATAAAGATACAAGGCTTGGACTGATGTTCCATAGCTTTGGATTTCTTCTTCATAATGCAGGCCATGGTTGGGGATCCAAAAACCCTGAGGTGCTCAACATCAGGTTTCCTTTTATGTCAAGCTTCAAAGGTTGCTATCCCTTTCAAAGCTCTATGAGGAACCCTATTTTAAATGTAGCAAGCACAATTGATGGCTTCAGCCCAATACTATGGTGCTAAGGATTTGGAGTGAATCATACAGCTACCCATCTCTTTCAAGAACCTATTTTTGTGTTTTGTAACCTCATTCTGTTAAGGACTATGAGTGACAGTGCACTGCAAATCAATCCCCTCTATGGTGAAAAACTACTCAAACCTGTTGCTGACATACTCCCCTCCATTATTAGTTTAAATAACCTTGATGGATTTCTCACTCTGTTTCTCAACAAGAGCCTTGAAGTCTAGAAAATTTTCAAACACTTCAGACTTTTGTTTGAGAAAATATATCCAAGTGTACCTAGAGAAATCATCAATGAAAGTGAGGATGTACTTGGTCCTTATGAAAGATGGTTTGGGAAAGGGTCCTGATACATCACTGTGGACTAACTCCAAAGGTTGTGAAGCCCTCCAAGCTTTGCCTTTGTCAAATTTTGCTTCAAGATGCTTCCTAAGGGAGCACCCCTCGCAAAGTCCTTTTGAGAATTGGACATGAGTCAAGCCAAAGACCATGTCATTTTTACAAAGTTGCTCAAGGTAGCAGTAGTTAAGGTGGCCAAACTGCTCATGCGATAATTTGCTAGCTCCATTTGAATGAGTCAGCAATGCTATTGGAGAAGAATCTGATGTAAAATGTGAGAAGGTGTATAACCTTTCTTAGTGATCTACCCTACCCACTGCCACTGTAATATCACTATGCAACTCTCTAATAGCCACTGAATCTGGTGAAAACTCAACTCTCATGCCCCAACCAATGTGAGTGATTTGGTACAATGATAGGAGATTGGTTGAAAGAGAAGGAACACTTATAATATTATTGAATGTTCCTCCTTCCATTTCAATTGACCCTCTTTTTGCAACAAAAACTAATGTGTCATCACCCAAACTAATTAAAGTCATGCTATAAGGCTCTATAGATGAAAACTCAACTAGTGAAGAGCCCATGTGGTGAGAAGCACCTGAATCAATGACCCATGATGATGTAGAAGCTGTAGTAGCTACAAGGGCCTTGCCCTTTTATTTCTCTTTACCCTTGCCTTTTGCCTTGGTAGAATCTTGGCTAGATGAGTTAGGTGATCTATTTGTTTTTTCATGCATTTGTGTTCATCATTCCAATATTTTTACAATAGGCACACTTAACCTTCTCCTTCTTAGGTTTAGCATTGAAGGATGAAGACTCAGTGTTGTTTTTGGCAGGATTGTTGTTTTCTTTCTTTTTCTCCTGGTCCTTGTTCTTTTTCTTCTTCTCCTTTGTTGAAGTCTTATCCTTACCATTTCTAGCTATCAAAGCTTGGGGTTGATTAGACTTCATTTTCCCATTTGAATTATCTTGTCTTGCTCCCTAGTCAATTCGGCAATGAATGAATCCAAAGAAGGCATTTTCCATGTAGTGCCAAAGGCACTTTTTGTGGCATGGAAAGTGGAGACAAAGACTGAATAGCTTGGACCTAAATTTGTGAGAATAGAAAGTATGAGTTGATCATCTTTCTTCTCTATCCCACATTATTTCAATTTCAATCTAAAGGCCTTAAACTTAGTGAAGAAGTCCTCTAGGGTGTCAATGTTGCTAAGACTTAGACTTATGAGTTCATTTTCGAGCTCATGACCTCTCATCTCATCAAGCTTCCCAAATAACTTTACTAAGGTGTCCCATATGTCATTGGGAGTCTAGGAGGATTCTAGATGGAATAGAAGTTTTGGAGACACAGACAAGCTCAGTAATCCATAGACTTCATCACTACAGTTGTACCACTTGACCTTTTTAACATCAATGTTGGATTCTACTTCAGTACCCATGGTGATCCTATACAACCCTTTGCTTCTAAGAATGATTGACATTTTAACCTTTCATTCATGATAGTTGAAGGGTGTTAAGGGTTTAAGTTGAAAATAATCCATTTTTAGCTAAATTTAGGTGAAGTTGTGTTGATTGCAAGTTGTGAAATTATGCAAAAAGGAGATTGAAAGCAAAGATTTGCAAGTTGTGAAAAGCAATCACACCCCCCCTAAAATATTGATTCCCCCCCTCCAAATATGCAAGTGCATGCTAAAAAGACATCAGACTCAGTTGAGAATGCATCTTAGAGTAATCAGTGCAAGACTAAAGCAAATAGGACATCAGACTCAGGCGAAAATGCGTCCCGAGAGACCCAAATTTTTGGCACTTTATAAACTAGTGAATTTTTGAAAAATAACAAGCCTACACTATGGATAATTGAATTATAAACACTTTTACAAAAAATGGCACCCAAATCTGAGCTACCATTTGTAAGATATTAAATGTTAAATTTTCCTGTAAACTAGTGTTTTTGCAAAAAAAGCACTAAAACATTGAAAGAATGCCTATTATGAGAGAGAAAGTGTCCTTCCAACCACTCATTAGATTTGGAATAGAATGAGGAATCCAAAGTAGGTTTGTGTGAGGGGGAATTAGCCTCTTGCCAACCTAGGCCTCACCCTTCGTCTTCGACAGGCAAAGATACAAGTTTTAAATGAAAACCCTCAAATTACAAAACTGTCTAAAAAACTAAATATTCAGTCAAATTGATTGATTTTTGTTTTAAAAGTCAATTTTTAACTAAAAATAATGAAGAATAGACAAAATGAAGGATTTCCAAGTGTCCAAGGGGCACCAAAATAGCATAGTCCATAATTTGACTTAGAAAAGACAAAAAAAATAAATGCAGACCTACGCTGGACATCATACAGCCTGCTTGGTGCCTTGATGGAAAAGAAAATAAGATGGAAGGACTGCCTGAGGCATAGCAGAACTGAAGGCACCTTGCTGGAAGGAGTGTGGCGCAAAGTTGACTACTGACCCAAAGTGCGTGGGTTTGCAAGCTGGAAGAATAACAATAGAAGTTGGGACACCGTACAGCTATGGTTAGCTGTTGAAGAGCATGGACTGCTATTGCTGCTTGGTGTGGACTGAATGTTGCTCCTCCCTCTACTGCTCCACACAACAATGGTGCCCAAGCTAACTGCTGAACCAGCCCTTGAAGTGAAGACAACCAAGACACCCAAAGGCCAAAGATTCCCAAGAAAATGATACCAAAAATGATATATATATATATATATATATAATTTTAGATTAGATCTAGAAAATAAAAAAATAAAGAGAACTCCACTCCTCTTGATTTCAAAATTAACTAGAAGCATAACTAGACACATGATTATCATTCTTGCTCTGATACCATATCGGAGTTGTTGCTAGAATCTTGATAATGTGAGTGCAATGGAGACGTGATCACATGAGTTGAAGCAAGTGCACACCACATAGATGCTAAAGCAATTCGAAAATAACACAAGACAAAATGGAGAAAACCAAAATCTGATTAACATGAGATGGCCAAAGTGAGGAATACATATAGGACAGTACGTAAGTAACTCTTCCACAAAAGGTGGACAAGGCACCCCAAGAATAGACTGTAACTCCTCTATGAAAGGTGGTGACAAGGTGCTAAGAATAGAGAAGTAACTCCCATCAAGGGAGTTACTTATGACATTCTTATGACACCTATGACACATCTATGACACATACCTCCACATAAGCTAGCCTATCTCACAAATGTAGTAAAACTCCATGTATGCACAAGAAAAACAATTTCCCTAATTAATAAATAGGGAAAAATAAAAACTCACACTAATATCTAGGACTTTTGGTCATTCGAGAGCTCAAAATTATAATGTTCACTCATAGATTAATGGTGAAATGAAATTATTTTACGTATATTGCCCAAATTTTGTTCCTTGAATGTTTAATTCATGTAAATTCAATGTAAATAATGGAAAATTTTCATTAACTTTTAATGTCTAGTCACTTCTTTTCATACATGTGTCATTTTCTCACTCACCAACTTCTATTTCACTATTAGACTTATCTATTTCCACTTTGGACATATGTATCCTTAATCATGACACTTGTCCACTTCTCTCTTACCCAATTCTTTGGATTTTTAATCTTTATTTATATGTTCCATGGCCATGAGTTAATAGAATTGAGCCAAATCATGATCTCAAGGCTATAAGATCTTAGAACCTCAGAACCATTAATCTATTGACTTTGTTTTATACTTCCATGGTTCTGGGCTAACAAAATTGTTCCAAATGTCAACTTGTCAAATCATAGAACCTTGAGACCATTATATTTTGAGGCATTGGGTCCATTAAAATTAATACTTTCAAGTGTTGGGAGAATAAAATAGATAGTAAATCTATGTAGGATATTCTTTGAATATTCATGTGTTAAATATTTAGTTGTCGGCTATATGTATTTTGTCCTATCCTTCATGACTTGTAAATTATATAAGATTAAAAATCTCCTCTTATATCACCAAAGTATGAGAAGAATGTGATAAATCAAATATTTTAAATGACTATATATATGTATGCTTGTATGAAGAAGAAAAAGAGAACCCTTTTGTTAAGATCAATATAGACTATTTGGTTATGGTTACCTATTGTATTTCTTGTTTTGTTCCTTACATACATTATCCTTTTTAATATCTAGCTTAATTCTATCTAAGTTACTCCAAATGTTTTGTATACCATAATAAATTACTGATTAATCTTAATTCATATCATACACATGATAATTCATTTATGATATACTTATGTTTTCCTTGTTAGATATGGATTCTCTTCACTACCCTATGCACTTGAGTAAAACCTATTTATCATCATCCTTAGCATGTTGTATTGTATTAGGAACCTCTACTAATAATGGTGTGATGAGAATAGAAACACTCCATCTATAATAAAACTATGCTAAGATGGTTACCAGGATAGTGAAACATTAAAACATGGTTAGATCAAAAAGTGTGGAATTTCATAGAAGAATAATCTAAAAGGTTTAGTCTTACCATAAGTGAAATTATTCAAGAGCACATATACAAAGAGATATATAAATTTTTTTGGTGAAAATTACCTAAACTACTAACTAATTAGCTAACAAGATTTGAATACATTACTTCAATCCTAGAATGAAAGAAATAATTACCCAAACTAAAGAAAAAATATACCAGTTATTGAAACTAGAAATCAATTAAATGAGAGCATTAGATTACTAAGTTTCTACCACCATATATGGTTACATCACCTAGTTTTTACTAAAAGGATATATATCATTTGAATCTACACATGACCACTTTATCCAAGGAATTAGGATTATTTTTTTGTAGTGACTACCTCTTCTGATAAACATGTTGGTTGTGGATAAGGCCATAGTGCCTAGTCAATCCAATATGGAGTATTCTCTTTAAGCATATGGGGGTGTGTGTGACATTATGGTGAATGATGGTTAGATGATTCAGTAAGGCTTGAAATTTAATCTAAAATGGAGACATGAGAGAATAAGAATTAGAATAAAATTTAGAATGGGAACTATGATAATAGAATAAATGGAATAAATAAAAGAATACCTAGGTAGCTATGAGTAGAGATAAGATTAGTAGTATATTAGATGATGAATGAGTGTGAAGATGTGATGATTAAGAGGATGAATGAATAATGAAGAAAGAGGGTAATGAATGCTAATAGATAGATCAAGATGATGAAGAATGAGATGAAGATGATATGTGTGAAGAGGAAGGTGAACATAGTTTAGAAGTAGAACATCTAGATGATAAATGTAGTGCATAGCTACAAGAAAGGGTATTGTCAAAAGAAAAATAATTATGTAAAGAAATAGAACATAGTTATACATTAAATGTAGGTTTAAGTACAAAATAAAAATAATTCACATAAAAAAACATTCACCAAAAGAACACATGTCCCTAAAGCCAAATCTTTTATATTATAGTAAAAGCTTTCAACTAGGCGAATAGGAAGATAACAATTGGGAAGGACCATTTTTAGAGCATGTGAATCATTGGGGTGATTAAATTTAAACTAGATCAGTTAGAAATTATTTTAAGGCCATGATCTTAGTCGAAATTGAACAAAGAGGAGAAATAAGTGCATAAAACATAGTTTTTATGACAACCCTCATAGTGCATAAAGTAGTACGTAGGCATGATCACCTAAAATGTAACATCCTCCAATAAAAATTGTATAAAAAAATCTCTCCATACCAATTAACATGATAAGTCATGTAAGAGGATTCATAAACTTAGCCATCTATTATTGGTCTATAGATCCTGAATAGTACCTACTAACTTGCAAGATGAGATGACAAGCTAAAAACATCAATGATGAAGCTATCAAGAAGTAAGACTTAGTAAGGACACTCATAGGAAGGGTACCTGAGTTCATATACCAAAGATACATTTAGAAATTAATTATAAAATATTTTAAGGATTGGATTGTTGTAGAATTCAATATTAGGAAATGCACTGATGAGACTATATAGGATCTAAAAGAGATAAGGAAAATGTCTAGAGAATTAGTCTATGACTATGATCATAGATTCTATGAGGTAATGAATAGGGTATAATTTGCATTAATATATAAAGATAAAGATGTGTGGTTTGTTGAATGACGACACTCTAGGATTAGGTTTGCCACTACATAAACTCAACATGATATAAAATCATATGCCAGAGTTCTTGCCTTGTGGGTAGAGTAAATTAAAGATTATGGAGAAGCCCATGTTGTCAATTCCAAGATTGAAAACATATTATAATATTTCATGAAAATAATGGAGTAATACCATGAGACAAATAAGCCTAAATTGAATATATGGTGTATGGAGTGCAAAAAATGACATCACATAAATGATTATCCTAAAATCAAGATAGAATTATGTGAACTCTATCAAGTAGTCAGGCACACCACAACACAATGCCATATTATACAATAATATATCAATATCCTATAGAATTTGTATTGAAAGCTATGTAAGTTACCTAATCATGATGAGAAGAAATGTAGGGATTTGAAAGAGTTTAAATAAGACATGACTAGAAATGTATTTTACATCATTGCATATCAAATCTCCTTGGCAAAGTAAGTGATCCCAAGACCAGAGGTCAATAAGGGTTGTGTAGCCCAAATAGGTCCATAATGGGTTCTGAGTTCACCATAGTATCAACCTCAAGGTTTGGCTAGATGGACCCTTCATTAACTGAGTTAGACACCTCCATCTCCATAGTACTAGTATGCATCTCTTTGGAGATCAGCCATAACACAATAGCAAAAAACAAGTTGGACTCTACCAGATATATAATAATAATTTAGAATTGGAGAGAATAATCAATATCACTAGCATTGGAACACTACACAAAAAAAGGAGTATATAGAGGTGGATATCAGTCCAATATAGGAAGATCTTGAGGCATATACAGAGGAGGATACCAAGGAGGTAGAGGAATCAACTATAAATAGCCTCCTCTATAATGCTACCTCTATAGAGAATATAATCATGTATAATTAAATTTCCCAATGAATCCTCAACACTAGTCATATTGCACAGTGTAGAATCTATGATCAACATGACACATAAGATTGTTCCATCTTAGAGAAATAAATGAATGATAAGGCCATCCAGAATCTGAATATGGTGATTGCACATCCTAAGTAAATGCATTCTTTAATGTTTTTACATGACAAAAAATGCAAACAAACATTTACCTCCACTTGAAATGACTCAAGATCAAGTAATTTGTAAGGCTAAATAGGATAAATATCTAGATCCAACTACATAAAAGGACCTCATATACAAAGCTATGTAGATGCTAAAAAATATTCAATATCAAGACACCACTGAAGGAGATGCTACAATAATAGATGTGTAAATATATGACCATATTGTGTGCATCATGCATCAAGATGGAGTTATCATTATGCTGATAGACCTTCTAATTTTTTTAAGTGCATTACATAATTAAGGCATATCCTAAAACATTACAAACCCACTACATAATTTACTGGAGTGTATGTAGTGTGGGAAACAAAAGATAGAAAATATAGTCTCATACATCAAAACAAAGAAGCCCTGGGATGTGGATGTATGCATCAATATTGAAGTTTTTGGTTATGATATTATAGATGTTGTCTTTGATTTTGGTAGCACCATCAACATGATTCCTTGGTCTACCTGGGAAGCAATTAGAAGACCAATTTTGAGTTACATCCTAGTAATTTTAAGCCTAGTTGATTATGGAAGGGTTGAGCCTATTGTTAGATTAGAAGAAGTGGAGATCAAAGTTGTAGAACTGACACTACAAGTTGACTTTGAAATCACCGACATAAAGACTACCATAACAAATTACCTTATTCTCATAGGTAAGAAGTGGACATATGATGGTTAGATGACTATCAACATGATACAAAAATAGTTAGAGGTACACCAAGGTGAAATATTTGTTGCCATTCCTCTTAACAGAGTGCGCAAGCCTTACATAATTTTGGTTGAACTAGACTCTCCATAAATTGTGTAAGAAACCAATTAGATGAAGGTGAATTTTGAGTAAAATCTAAAAGCACTGTGCCCAACTGAATGCAAATTCCTATACGAGTATACAAAACCTCACGTTCAATCATTTCTCACTCAATAATTGATGACATCATCATAATGGAGACCCAAACTTTTAGCTATGTAATTGGTATCAAACCATTTTTTCATCGAGGAATGTGCATCTATGTGTATAAAATACCTACTCTATTAGAAGTTGACTTCCTCTATCAAGCTAATGATCACATGTAGGACTACATAAATCCAACCAATGAAGGTAATTTTCCATGGGAAATAGTTTCATCTATCAATACTGACTCATATACCCACCTCCTCAACTGGACCTGAGGTGATCATGAACTCTAACTGATGCAAATGGTCTTTGTGCATAAATGATAACTTCCTATTTACTATGAAAATGAGGACATCAATGACTTCATTTTACACTTACAATTTCATAGACCAACCATTTACCAGCAGGTCAACACTCTAAATTATTCTCTAAATGGATTTGATCCAACATGGTAGATAATTCATTGAAATGACTAGCTCAAGTGGGATGATGCCACCGAGATCATGATCAATAGGTTCTAGCTACCATAGTTCATCAACACTAATTGGCAATTCTTTTAAGAATTTGAGTACCCTAAAATTCATATACATAAATGTGTTGAAGTTTGGAATGAGAAATGTGTGGAACCAAAGTATTGGGTCTACATTTTTCACTATACACTTTATCCATTACCAGTAGCATGGTATATGCACCAAGAACATAGAAAAGAAACCAAGCATTGGGCACAAGTGAAAAGTGATTTTATAAAAAAAATTGTTTTTTAAGATGAAAATCCTTTGGTTCATAATGAAATACATAAAATAAAATGCTTCTTATGCCTTGGGTGTGCATAAGACTTAAGCACCATAATAGAATCCACTACACAAAAGAACACAGCCTATGATCTTAATTCAGGATTACAATGATACAAAGCTACTAAGAAAGAGGAAAAATATATGATGCAACCATGTCATTTAATACAAGATCAGTAAAAGGACATTAAGGACTTTTATTTTGATGGTGATCTAGATTTGAGTGATTTATTTGAAATTGAGTGACATGTAGAACCACTTAAAGACATCAACACAACACCTACTGAAGAAGATAAGATGCACAACATCCAAATTCCCAAACAGGAAGGGTAATGGAGAATACAAGAATCTATTGATAAAGACAAATGTAACATTTATTAGCATCCTATCAAAAAACATATCGTAAACATTGGAATAGAGGAGGTTCCGAAATTGGCAAACATAGGTGACTATTGGATAAAAGCTGAAATTTCAAAAGCTTTGTAACTTATAAAGTATTATCAAGATGTATTTCCCACCAAATTCTCATAGGTTTGAGGAGTTGACCCTTCTCTTGGAGAGATACATATTAAACTAAAGGAGTGTGCATGGCCTACTAATAAGAAGCCATACAAACTCAATTTGAGCATGAAGCTAAACGTAAAGGCTGAACTAGATAGAATTTAAGACATAAGAATAATTTATTCGATTGAAAAATTGGATTGGGTAAGCCCCATGGTAGTTCAACCAAAAAAGATAGGGGAAATCTAAGCATGTGGGGATTATCACATATATAATGATTATTTTATAAATGATCCATACCTAATTCCATTCACAGATGAATTTTGGAGTCTGTCGTAGGACATGAAGTCTATTCTTTCATAGATAGGTTTAATAGATATCATTAAATATTGATCATAGAAGAAGATAGAGCCAAATTGACTTTTGAAATAGAATGGGTTTATTTTGTGTATAATTTCATACCTTTTGGACTTAAGGATGCACCTATGGTGTTCTTTTACATAGTAATGATTGCATTCAAGGACTTCATTCATGACTTCCTAGAAGTCTATCTTGACAATTGGGTAGTATTTTCCTTATTCAATGAACATTTATCTAAGTTTTACGTTATGTTGAAATGATGTAGAGGTCTATGTATCACATTAGATTTAAATAAATGCCTATTATTTACAATATTTGGTGTCTTATTAAGACATACAATATGTAACAAAGGCATTCTAGTAGATTAGGCAAAAAATATAGTAATCTTGAGTATGCCTTCACCCATCAATTCCACCAAAGTGTGCTCTTTCCTAGGACATATAAGTTACTATCACAAATTTTTCAAGGGATACACAACTATTTCATCTCTATTGGAATATTTACTATAGAATTTAGAGTGTTAAGTAACTTTCATCGATGTGAAATAGATATTAGTTATTATGCCCATCCTTATTTTTATAGACTAAAGTAAGCCCTTTTATATACATGTGGATGCTTCATGTATTGTAGTTGGTGTTGTGCTTGTGTATCTAGGAGATGGTGCACTTTACCATCCTATTCATTTTTATAGCCAAAAATTATCTAATGTAGATAAAAATTATACAACCACTGAATGAGAAGCATTGGTCATTGTGTTTGCACTTCAAATTTTTTGATATTATCTCCTTGTAATGTTGTTTGAAGTCTTTACCGATCATCAAGCACTATGATATATTGTCAATAAGATAATGTTAGGAGGACACACTTTTTTATTATTGATGTTATTCCAATAGCTTTAATTATACATTAATGTAAAGCTAGGATAAGAGAATGTGGGACTAGACCATCTCATTCGCCTTCCTAAAGGAGAGGAGCTAGAAGAATTACAAGAAAAATATCTGGATGCATGCATCTTCCATGTTTCTATGATTCCTAAAAACTTCAAAGATATTGACAACTTATTTGACCAAAGAGTCTTCCTTGCACACTATCAAGAGCATGATAAGAAGTAATTTGTTACTAGAGCCCTGCTATATACCATCATCAATGGGCTTATATATCACTTAGGAAAGGATGAAGTTGTACATAGGGTTGCTCTAGAACATGAATGACCTCAAAATTTATAGGAGGCACATCAAGGAGTCATAGGAAGAAATTTTTTGGTAGAATCTATAACTAGAAATATTATACAGAGCAGGTTATGGTGGCTAAATTTATTCTAGGAAGCACATAGAGTTATGCAGCATTGTGATGTTTGCCAATGCATGGGTAAACTACTATAAAAAGATGAATTGCCTTTACAACCTTTGTTAGCTAAGTAGCCTTTTGAACAATGGGGAATTGACTTTGTAAAAACTATCAACCCACCAAGAAAGAATAATAAAATTAAGATATATCATCACTGTGATGAACTATGTTACTAAGTGGGTTGACGCTGATGCAACACCTAGTTGTGAGGCAAAGGATATAGTGAATTTTATTTATGAAAATATCATTACAATTTTCAAATTCCATATAAAGTTAGTCAATGATAGAGGAATACACTTTTTGAACAACACCATCAATGTTCTAATTGAAAAATTTATGATTTCTCATCATAAAAGCACTGCATATCATCTATAAGCAAATGGTCAAGCTGAAGCTCGCAATAAAGTGTTGGGTAAAATGCTAACAAAGATCTGTAACATCAAGAGAGATTAATGGGAAGATTGCATTCCTATGATTTTGTGGGCATATCACATGCATTAAAAATGAGCCATAGGTTTTATGCATTTTTAGTTGGTGTATGGTCTGAAAACAGTCATGCTAATGTAATACTTAGTAACCAGCCTGTGCATTGCCATGGTCATGTGACTAGGAGATCACGAGTCTCTAACCAGTAGAATTCTTGAAGTAAATAATATGGATGAATATATATGTAGATCCTTATGGACCCAAGATGTGCATAAGCAGATCCAAAACACATGGCATGATAGGAATTTGCACCAGAAATAATTTTATAAAGATCAACCAGTCTTACTATATGATAGTTATTCTAGAGCATTCCTAGGCAAGTTACAATGGAAAGGACCCTATATTATGAATGACATAACATATTAAATAACCATGTTTTAAAGATATCTTCATATAAATATGTTACCAGAATAGGTAAATGGTTGTAGGCTTAAGCCTTAACACTAATATTTGATTGATCTCTTTTTACAATGTAAGTGGGTACTGAGTAGCACCACATAGACTAGGATTTTCCTAGTTTTGATTTTTTTGTGTATTTTTCTTTTCTTTTTGTTTTTGCTTGTATATGATATCTTCAAAAATATTTAACAATCAAAATACCAAGCATCACATGTGTCAGCCGTACACAAGAGGATCCATGTGTGCATCAAAAAAGTCAAAAAGGAGTGAACAAATGATATTAAGTATGAGAAAGGTATGAAAAATGCCCCATCAACAAGATATACATTAGATAATGGTCATCCACTAGAAGTAAATGCATGATATAAGGGTTAATTGATGTGATCTTCAACAAATTTGTGTTTCATCAATATCAACTACTCACATCCCTTATATAGACACCAAAGATCATAACAACATAACTCCACACATGCACCAATGACTAACTACCTTAATGTCTAGATTAGATACAGATTTTCCACATCCACCATTGTATTCAAAATGAGTGGATAGCTAAGTGCAGCCTAGATGCATAATCTAAGAGGTGTTAAATCTATCAAGCCTAAGTTTGAATACCAAGTTAGCATTTCATCCTTATGCATATTTTTCCCAAGATGAAATTGTTAAGAGATGAACTCATATTATTATAAAGAGAGTAGATAGTGTTCTAATTCTATCACTTCACATAGTTATGGATACCTCATATCTAACTAGGGCTCCTATCAATGCTTAAAAATACTCCATGGGTGTGGACATGGTGCTCAGACAAACCAAGTATAGTGATCAAGAACCATTTGACTGCCTCGAATAAGTAGAGTAAAAGTTGTTCCAACTAGATCATATTGATATTATGCAACCACCCACTCTTTCAGCTCCCCATAAATTTCATAATATATATGTTGAGCACCTATTATGATTGCCTACCTTTGGTGACCTAGGGAAGATCATTCATTTATTGTTAGGGTGATATAATGATGATAACATCTATTTAGGGTCAGACATGACTATTGTCATCTATACACAAGTCATGGCCCAAGATTTGGGCATTCATGGGCATGGAGATCCCTTGGCTCCATACAAGATAAAAATGCCCCTCCATTATACAAGAAGTTTGGGATTTATATGTGCAATATAATAGAGGGTTTCTAATTGATGAAATCCTAGATGAGCTAGTGCACATCCTCGTTAATTGCATTACTAGAATATTTTGGTAGATGACCAAGTCTACCAAGTAAATACCAAAAGGAATCATAGACATCACTCACCAGATGATCCATAGAAATGAATAATTCAACTAGCTAGAGTACTTATTCTAGGATTTATTCACCAACATTGATAAATGTCATTCCTCTCTAAGGTAAACATTTTAATACCAATTCTTAATCTTGTTGCTCTATTTAACATAATGGAAGTCACCAGAGGGAGAAGTGCACCCAAATATAGACTATTGGTCATCCTAGTAGTTTTGGAATCTCATCTAGATATAGGAGCATGAAACACTCACACATGAGGGAAAATTCATATCCTAGTGTGTTGGAGTATTTTCAATGATGTCATAGAGGTGTCCTAGTGAGTGGATGAAGTGATTTAATATCCTAAGTGACAATGACAAAGTGTGTAATATGCTTGTCCTAGTATGCTTGAAGTATGGTTGGTTGATCTTTAGTACTGATATAGATAGAGAGTTCAAGGATGAGTATGGAGTAATTATCATGTGAAAAGATGTCCTAAGATCTTTTATATGATTTTAATGTTTGTGTGCATAATTTGAATTCATTTGGTTGTCCATATTTTTCATCTAGACACTTTGCGTCTAGTGGTAGAAAATCTGAGTAGGTAGTTTGATGACGTCACCATTACCATGTGTGGATGAGTTAGGAGGAAATGGTCACTTGGGTTTGTTCAAAATTTTTCTTATTTATTATGAAATTTTTTTTAGGTCATGCGATGTAGTGCATCAAAATATATGTAAGTGCAAATTTGGGCTCTCAAGTATTTTGACAGTGTTTTCCCATAGCCAAATTTACATGAGGCAAGAAAGAGCCAAGTAGGAATTTTGATGGTGGTATATCTCCTATGTGTGGATGAATAAAGAGAAGATGATCATATGGGTTTATTTATTTTTTATCCTATTTTTTGTGCTAAAATTCAAATCATGAAATGAAGTGTGGTAAAAGTTATATAAGAGCAACGATGGCCTCCCAAACAAGATCTAAGCACAGTTGGCTTTGTGACAAAAGATTTTGAGAAGGAATTTTAATGGAGATATATCTCAATCATATGAAGGTTTCAAGAATTTTTTTACATGGTTGGATTCCCATATGAAAGCTTTCCATATGGTGCAAATGCGAGGTCACGAGATTAATTGAGGCAAAAGATATATTTGTGCAAAGTAGGCTTTCCAAGCATATTGTAGTTGGTCCCAATAGTCAATTTACATGATGTTAATGATATGGACCTAGTGAAGATCAAATAGTTCATGGGAGTTCATACTTTTAGATCTAATGATGCACGTAGAGTCAAATGGGTCAATGTGATAGTTTTTTAGCAAACATAAAGATTGAGCTTCTTACAGAAGATCAACAGAGCGTTTGTGTTTCAAGATGTCAGGAAGAAGAGAGATGAGGACAAGTGTTCATTATTTAAATAATAAGAAAAGGTAAAGGATAAGGATATAAAAGTGAGTGGGTATCTGTATATATTTATTGAATAGTTATCATTGATTGTTAAAGACCTAGTTGATCTGCAAAAATCGATAATGTATATTGAGTCAACATTATAAGGGTGCATGAGATGAGGTCAAAGTGATTGAGGTTTAACATTTGAGCATTGACACCTAGACATTAAAGTTTATTAAAGATAACTTTTTTGTAATTTATATGAATTTCAAGGACACGATATGTGAGCAAAGTGGTCTAATTTTAACTGTGACCATTATCATTTAAATATTCAAATTTAATAAAGGAAAAACTAGTGTCTAGTCTTTAGGCCATATCTTTCGATATAGTTAGAATTTGTTAATACTATAAAAATAAAAGTAGTAGAGGAATCCAAGGTGAATATGATAATATTTATTTAAATATCTAAATGTGTGTACAATAAAATATATTAAGGTTCAAAGTTGATTATGTTTTTTATTGTGTTCTACAAGTGACTCGAGAAGGATGTTTGATCTTGTGTTGATTTTGATTTTATGTCTCATGATGAATTAGCTATTTTTGAGTGTTGTAGACTATATGAAGATTATATATATGGTATTTGGAGGTTTGATCAATTGATATTTTTTATGAACAAAGGTTAATAAGTTGATTGTGTGTTTGTTCATAATTTTCTTGTGCACCAGGTCAATGTTTGAGTTATTTGAGTATACACAAAGGTGAGATAAGATGACTATGATAATTTGAGGATATCTAAGGTGACATAAGGAGTGGAACCATGTATTTTAAATTGGTAATGTGTTTTTATTTTCCTTGATGTTGTGCTAAATGGGTAAATAGGTCTCCATGAGACCTATACAAGCGACAAGGGCCTTATTAAAAGGTGTAGTTGGTTAAGGGTGACCCATAGATGATAAAGCCAACCTATGAAGATTGTATTGAGATATTTATTCATATGATATATTTATTAAGTGTTAATACATGCCTAATGGCTAAAAAATATGTTGATAATCATGAATTCTCTATATATAGTGAAACTAAATGTGATGGTTTCTAGACTTGTGAGAATTGAATAAGGTAGTGTGAATTTGGTGCCAAGAGAAGGAGACAACCTTTGAAAGAGAGGGTATAGGTCAGTGAGAACTATCAGAGAGTGAATAGGATCCAAAATGCTTATCTAAGAAAGGTGATGAAGGTGATCACATAGGTAATTGGACCTAATAAGCCTAGAAGAGGCAAAATGAGTAAGTATGCTTATGATACTATTTAAGAGAATGTGTTTGGTAAGTGAAGGAAAAGTGAAGATTGTATGAGCTTGGTGATTGGGTTAATGAGTAGAGTAGATTGAGAACTATGTGTATGACCTTTAGGTCATGTTTTTGATGGTAGAATAGTGCTCTTGTAGGTTGAGCATGAGTGAAGAGGTCTAGAGTGATCCAAAAGGATTTTTTGGATGTCTTGAGAATAAGCAAAGGATTGTTGGTGTTTGTAAAATCTTGGTGGATAGTGTGTATGAGCACCTATTCATGTTGTTAATGTGGTAACAAAGTTATTTTTCATGGATTGAGTGTGAAAATTTAAAGAGTGAGGTTAGTTAGGATATGTAATGTGTCCTAATTAATCTTTGTGTGTTGGTTCAAGTATGTAATGTGATTTTCCCAATAGGATGTGTTGGGTGATATATTTGTTGGTGAAGGTGAAGGGTGTTACTCAGAGTTCCATCATCAGGTGTTGAAGACATTAGTTCAAAGGTGTATTTATTCATAGGTGTTATTTTATGTGCTCAATATATAAGGGGGTTGTTTCCTCATTACAAGGTAAAACTTTCTAAAAGTATAGTTGTTGTGGGTGCTCAACTAGATAGGTGTAGTATCTCCTTGTGGGATTCCAGTCTCACTAAAATTAGGAATGGCAGTTCCTTAATCAGTAGCTTATTAGTATAAATTAGTTATTTTTATTATAGGATAGTAATTTAATTTTAGGTTCCAGTGGGTTTTATTCCCTGAGAGGGTTTCCCATGTCTATCATGTGTTATGTGATTGATCTTGCATTGTCTCTCTTTCTCATTACTATGAATGATGTGTATACTTCATGATTGCTTATGGTAATTGATTAAGAACTTGATAATTATTTAAATTAAAGTTGGATAATTTAGAATCATTGATTCACCCCCACTCAGTAATTGTACCTCTAACAATTGGTATCAAAGTGTGTCCTTTGGAGGAAGCTTAACATATTGAAGGTGATCCTACGTAGGTACAAAGATGGATAAGCAGCTAAAGAAAGATCATCAATAATGGAAGGTTGTGATCAAGGCACTTGAAGAATAGATATGTACTTTGAATAAAGATGCCAAAGAGGATGAGAATGTTATTAGTGATCTTAAAGTTCAGCTAGTAAATGCTAAGGAAAGTTTTTTAAAAGAAAAGGAAGTTGATTTAGAAGTTGAGATCATGGGTGCACTTGGTGAACTAAAATAGAAAAATAATAACAATCATAAGTTGAGAAACATGATCAAAGGTATTGAAGGAGAAGTTATTTATCTTGAGGGAAGTTTGATAGAGAAAACATGAAGAATAAAGGATGACATGGCTAAAGAAGCTAAGAGTGATAAGGAGACTATCCAAGTTCTTAGAGGTTAGTTAGTGGCTGAAATTTCAAGTATAAGAGCTAAAGAGGATGAGATAATTCAATTGGAAACCAATCTAGGTTCATTGATGGATGAGCATGAGCAATTTTTTATCAAGATAAAAAAGTTGAAGAAGATCAAAAGAAGCCAGATCAAGTCAAGAGCAATGAAAGAAGGTATTTTAGATAGCCAAATGCTTCAAGGTATGCTAGATTATTTCATAGTCAATGTTATACATGTAATAAGTATGGTCATAGAGATAATGATTGTAAAATAAATTCAGTCAAGTTTGGACATTCATGGATCTATGATAGAAGGAGGCATTGGCCAAAGATTGATCACAATTCAAATCTGTCAAAAGGTACAAATGATGTTATTTGTTTTATCTGTCATAAGAGTGGACATATTGATAGATTCTAATAAAATAGTGTTAAGAGGTATTCAAGGTATGTCAAAGGATATAGAGCTCCTATAAGGTTAGAGAAAGGACAAAATTAGTATGGAAACCAAAGGTAATCATTTCCAATTCTTCTAGTAATAAGGTTGATAAGAAAGTTGCTCTAGAAGGCTATTTTAAAAATTAGGATAAGCTCAAGGATCAAGTAGGTAAGAATGTTATAAAAGACAAGAAGGGTCACACTAAGGTATAGATATTTGACAAAGTAAAGACTAAGAATACTAACCCTATTGAGTCTAAGAGTCTTGATGGATTGTTTTCCAAGGTGGAAAAAGAATCAGAAATAAAGGAGAGTCAAGAGTTTCTATTGACATCATTTATTGACAAATATGAAGAAAATAATGAAGTCAAGGATTCAGTTAAATTTAAGCAGGACTACAAGTCAGAGAAAGATATGGAGATATGAGAGTCCCCTGAGTTTTTGGACTTTTAGTCTCACTATGTTAAAGGGGTGAATCTATCTAGGATTCAAGGAGACACATGTTAGTTAGAGGAAGCTTTGCAGATGTTAGATATTATTTGATGAGATGGTATGTAAACAAGGTATGTTTGTGTATTCTTTTATATGTGTGTGTGTGTGTGTTTGTGTGTGTGTGTGTGTGTGTGTGTGTGTGTGTGTGTGTGTGTGTGTGTGTGTGTGTGTGTGTGTGTGTGTGTGTGTGTGTGTGTGTGTGCGCGCGCATGCGTGTATGTATATATATGTATATATGTATATATATATATATATATATATATATATATATATATGTATATGTATATATGTATATATGTATATATGTATATATGTATATATGTATATATATATATATATATATGTATATATGTATATATATATATATATCTATATATGTATATATATATATATATATATATGTATGTGTGTATATATATATATATATTATTGGAGAAAAGAAGTTTGTGAATAATCTCAATGGTCCTATATTTATAAGGATTTGGCTTGTTGATCATGGTTTGGATGATCTGGTATAAAGGTGAGTTTCAAATATCTATCTGCATATTAGTTTGTGGTAGATGTTAGGTGAGCCTATAAGTTAAAGGCCTTTCTTTTAGACTTTTGTTATAGATCTAGCTAAGCCTATTAAATGCTTGTTGAATAGTTTTGTATGCCATAAAATTTTACAATGTTATGGAGATAAGGTGTCTATATATGAGTATTTACTATGATTAGACAGTATTTGAAGACTTTTTTAAGATGTCATGTTCCTAATGAAGCATAAGTTAGGGGGAGATTTGTAATTGATTAAGTCCTAGGATTAGATGATTGAGTAGTTGAATTTGAGAGAGAAGGTCAAGTTTTTGTTCTCAATATGATAATACCAATTAGAGAAGGTCTTTGGTTAAGGGGGAGCAACAAGTTCATGTGTAATCTCTAGATATCTATGAAGGAGTTGTAGTACAGGGTTAATATGGGTGGTTCCCAGTGTCTTAATAATATTGATGGATTATCAAGAAGTGTTTGGTGCTCAGAAAGGTATATGCACTTATTTTTGATGTGATCCATGTGTTTTTTGGTTGATGGTATGTTAAAGCCAAATTGAAGATTTTGTAGCATTCTTAGTTTTCTCAGTTTTAGCTTAAGGGCAAGCAGGCCTGAAATGGGTTAAAGGAAGTCATGGCTCCCAAAGGTGTGAAGGCTCAAATATTGCTCAAAAATTTTGTGATGGGTTTCTATAGGTGTGTAAGAATTTTTAGATGTGTGTGTTGACCAGATAAAGGTTTGTTGACCTTGTTTGTTTTGAGATTCTATAGTTTTAGGCTATGTTAGAAAAGTAGTCTGCTTTGTGAATTGATTTTTTTGGCTTCATAATTTGTTGAATGGGAAAAATGGGTTGTAAAATCAAGATTCATAGAGATTTGAATCTTTTTGGTTCTCAATTTATTCATGTTTTTGTCAATATGGATGCTTAATTGGCTAGTAGGTTTGTGAAGGGAGTATGTTATAGAAGATGACCTTGGTGATTAAAATTGGTGTGAATTATGGTACATATGAGAGTGATAGATATATGAAGTTTTAAGTCTTGAATATGTGTCTAATGAAAATTTTTGGCTTCACAAGTTCCAAGTAGGGTTACAAGGAGGCTAGACATGCCTAGTTTGAAGAAGAGTGCTTTTTGCTCAACTTCTCCAAAAGATCAAGGTGTGTTTATTCCAAGGAGAGTTATTAGTTTTATTTAAATCATTTTTCATAATTTTTGAGTAACATGAAGTTATGTTGATGTTTCTTATGGTAGTTTGATAAAGAAGTCTAGTAAGCATGTATATTGGTTCTTCATGGTGTGTAGAGATTTGAATATGCTCAAGATGTGTAATAGCTCAAAAATATTGGGGGGAATCAATCTCAAATGTTTCTTGGTGAGTTCGATCATATTTTAGTTATTTTATGTGTTCTTTCTTCATTGGTTGCAGTGTTTGGTTGAAGAGAGTATTGGCATATAGCAAGAGGAAGTTTGTCAAGATAAGAAGAGGTAGGCTTAAGGTAAGGGGAAGTTTGTATCATATTTATAAGATCATACTTTCATATTTATGATATTTTTAGGTCCTCAGGATCAGTTAGTTTCCACTTTATCATTGTGTCAAAGGGGGAGAAATTTCTTGTTGTGGGAATGCTTTGAAGAGAGAGAAGGTGAGTTGTATATTTAAATATACAATCTTTCTTCACATAAATGGCAAAGGGAGAAATTGTTTGAGTATGTTAAATGATGTCATGGAGGTTCCCTAGTGAGTGGATTAAGTTATTTGATAGCCTAAGTGATAATGATAAAGTGTGCAATGTGCTTGTCCTATTATGCTTGAAGTATGCTTGGTTGATCTTCAGTATTGACATGGATAGAGATGTTCATGGATGAGTATGGAGTATTAAGTATGTTTAAATATTTCCCTAATATTTTTTATATGCTTTTATTACTTGTTTTCATAATTTTAATTCATTTGGTTGTCCATAGTTTTCATCTAGACACTTTGTGTCCAGTGGAAGAAAATTTTAGTAGGCAATTTAATGACATCACCATTGCCACATGTGGATGAGTCAAGTGGAAATAGTTATATGGGTTTTTTAAATTTTAGGCCTATTTATTATGAACCAAATTTAATTTAATTAAATTTATCTCATCAAAATATATGTAAGTGCAAAGTTGGACTCCCAAGCTTTTTTATAGTGTTTTCCTATACTTAGCTAGATTTACATGAGGCAAGAAAGAGTTAAGTAGGAATTTTCATGGTGGAATATATCACACATGTGGATAATTGAAGAGAAGGTGATCATTTATGATTTTTCATTTTTTATCCTAGTTTATTTTTGCTAAAATTTAAATCATGCGATGAAGTACAATAAAAGTTATGCATAGTTATAAGCATAGTTGGCTCTATGATAAAAGATTTTGAGAAGACATTTTAATGGAAATATATCTCAATCATATGAATGTTTCAAGATTATTTTGTGACATTTTTGGATTAACATATGAAATGTGTTCATATGGTTCAAATTTTAGGTCATGATATTAATCGAGGCAAAAGATATATTTGTGCAAAGTAGGATTTCAAGGCATATTACAGTCGGTCCTCATACTTAGTCAATTTGGATGATGTTAATGATCTAGACCTAGTGGAGATCCAATGTTTCATGGGAGCTCATTCTTATAGATATAGTGGTGTTCATATATTAAAATGGGTAAATGTGATTGTTGTTTATCAAAGATAAAAATTGAGCATCTTATAGAAGATCAATGGAATGTGTGTGTTATAAGATGTCAAGAAGTATTGAGATAAGGACAAGAGTTCATTATTTAACATATAAGAAATGGTGAAGGATAAGGATGAAAAATTGAGTAGGTGTTTGTATAAATTGATCAAATGGTGAGCATTGATAGTTAAAGACTTGGTTGATCCATAGAGATTGACAGTGCATATTGAGTCAACATTGTAAGGGTACATGAGATGAGGTCAAAGTGACTGAGGTTTAATGTTTAAGTGTTGGTGCCTATAAATTCAATTTTAGACATTATAAATGGTGTGTAATTTATCTAAGTAGAGAGGACACAATATGTGTTCAAAGTGGACAAATTTTAACTGTGACCATTTTCATTTAAATATTTAAATTTAACAAAGGAAAAACTAGTGGCTAGTCTTTAGGCCATATCTTTCGTTCTAGACAAAATTTACTGATTATGTAAAAATAAAAGTGGTATAAGAATCCAAGGTTCATATTAAAATATTTATTTAAATATATGTAAGTGTTTAAAGTCAAATATATTAAGGTTCAACATTGACTATGTTTCTTATTGTGTTCTACAAGTGACTCGAGAAGGATATTTGAGCTTGTGTTGATGTTGTTTCAATGTCTCATGATAACTTATCTATTTGGGAGTGTTTTAAAATATATTAGGATGATATATATGGTCTTTTAAGGTTTTACCATTTGATATTTTGTATGAAAAAAAGTTAAGAAGTTGAATGTGTGTTTGTTCATAATGTTCCTATGCACCAGGTCAATGTTTGAGTTGTTTGAGCATATGCAAAGGTGAGCTAAGATGACTATGATGATTTTAAGATGTTTAAGCAGACATAAGGAGTGGACCCATGTATTTTAAATTGGTATTAATTTCTTATTTTTATTTATGGTGTACTAAATAGGTAAATATTGGGTTGATGAGTAGATCATATTGAGGACTAAATGTATGACTTGTAGGTCATGTTTTTGATTGAATAATAGTGTTCTTGTAGGTTGAACATGAACAAAGAGGTTTAGAGTGATCCAAAAGGATGTTTTTGATGTCTTGAGAGTGAGTGAAGGATTTTTGGTGTTTGTAAAATCTTGGTGGGTGGTTTGAGAGATAGAGTAGAGTTTGGATAGTGTGTATGGCCATCTTATCATTTTATTAATGTGGTGATAGAGTTATTTCTGATGTATTAAGTGTGTAAAGTTGAAGAGTGGGGTTAGTTGGGATATGTAATTTATCCTAATTGATCTTTATGTGTTGTTTCAAGTATATAATGTGTTTTGGACAATAGGGTGTGTTGGGTGATAGAGTTGTTATTGAAGGTGAAGGGTGTTACTCATCTATCCATCATTAGGTGTTGAATATATTAGTTCAAAGGTGGAGTTGTTCATAAGTGTTGTTTTGGGTGCTCAACATATAAGGGGGTTGTTTCCTCCTTACAAGGTGAAACTTGGTAAAATTATAGATATTGTGGGTGCTTAGTTAGATAGGTGTAGTAGTTCCTTGTGGGATTGAAGTCTCACTAAAATTATGAATGGTAGTTCCTTAATCAATAGCTTGATGGTCTAAATTGGTTCTTGTTATTATAGGATAGTAATCCAATTACAATTTATAGTGGGTTTTATTCCCAAAGAGTGTTTCCCATGTATGTCATGTGTTATGTGATTGATCTTGTATTGTATTTATTGCTCATTGCTATGAATGATGTGTATGATTCATGATTGCTTATGGTAATTAATTAATAACTTGAAAGTGATTGAAATTAATGTTAGATAATTTGGAATCACTGATTCACCCCCCCTCCCTCTCAGTGATTATAAATCTAACATGGTGGGAGGAGTTCTTTTACCTCATTACAATGCATTATCATATGCCACTAGACATCATGCACTATTTAGGTTAGCATTCATCCATTACTTTGCTACCATAGGGTGTCTTCATCACCATCCATGAGCTACCATGATCACCTTTTCAACCATTCCCCTTCTTTGTGATAATGGACATGGTACAAGCCAAAGTAACTTGATAAAAATAATTTGTACCCAAGCATGCAACTCCCTTTCAAGAAATACCACCTAGCATAGCCATCCCTACCATGCAACAACCAACTCACTATAGTTGAAGGTTAAGTGCAAAGTAGAACACCATTTGAAATCCCTTCCCATAAATCAAAAGACATGAAGAACTATGACTTGGATGGATGATCCAAAGGTGTCATTGATCATGAGCTCATGTTACCTTTTGTAGATGGGAATAGATGAGTACGAAGTCTACCAAGTCATGATGGTAGACCTGGATGGGGACTTGTATCACAAGGAGGAAAAATAGTTTTTTTCCTTTTGGAACGTGGTGTGCACATTTCAAGTGAAAAATAAGGTTCCCCTAGAACTATGGGTGGACCTCCCAACTTTCCCCCTTCCATTATTGTTGACACATTTAGATAATAAGTAAATAAACTCCAATGTAGAATTGATTTCTTACAACTACAACTTGCATCAACATTTACAACTGAGGACATCTTTATAACTCTACTAGAAATTACACTAGAAAAACTTGTGTATAAGACTTGAATAAGTAGATGGACAGGGTCTCCCCACATTGAAAAATGTACATTTTGTAGCGAACCATGGCATAAAAAGCAAAACCTACCCCTGTATCTATTACATCACCACCAAAATGTAGACTAGACATGCTTGGGAAGAGGAAGGAAGGGTTTCTAGCTCAAAGGTGAGACCCAGTGATTTACCACCATCACCCGAAGCTCAAGAGGTTGATTAACCTACACAAAAATAGCTAACATAAGAAGATAAATAGGCCATATGGGAAGAAGCAGCTCGTGTAGTAGAATGACGAGTGAGGAAGGAGGAAAAGAAGGGATAGAAGGAAGAAGTGTACCAATAACAAGCCATGTAGTAAGCTAAAGATATTAAAGCCAAACAAAAGGCTAATGACATAGAGGATAACATTCAAAAGGCCTTGGATGTGTCCAGTAAGGCACAAGTGATTGATGTGGCCAATAAAGCATAAGAGGAATGAGAGAAAGAAAAAAAGAACAAGAAGAAAAGAGAAAATAGGATGAAATAACCCAATCACATTAGGCCATGGAAGCTACCAAGAATAAAAAAGGAGGAAGATGATGAATCCCTACATCAATAATAGGTGTAAGAGTAAGCTAAAGAAAAAACATAGGCCCAAGTTACATAATAGCAAGCCAAGGCTATGGCCCTAGTAGAAGAGAAAAAGAAAGAACAGGAAGAAAAGAAGAAGAAATAAGAGTAATATAAGAAGAATAAAGAAGATTAAGAAGAGAAGAAGACAAAGCAATAAGAGAATAAGAAGAAATAAGATGTAGAAGAGTAGGCCAATATTTTGAAGGCCCAAGAGGAACAATAAAAGTTGAAAGATGCATAGTAGGAGCTAAAGAAGAAACAATAGGTGAAAGAGGAAGAAAAATGCAAGACAACTGAAGATGTGAAATAATTCAAGATGGAATTAGAGGCCACAATGCAATAAAAACAAGCACCAATTCAACCTCATGTCCAACTAGATTAGCCTAACTAATAACAATCAATTTCTACCACACAGATAGGTTCATAAAAACCTATGTTTCAACTAAGAGGTGTTTGGCTCTAGGATTTTCTTATAGTGGGTGTTTCCACACCACCTTCTCATTCCTATTTGACACTATGCCATTCCTAAATCCTTTATCATCTATAATAACATTGGTCACACTCCCATTCAAGCATGAGGCTTCATTAGACATCTCCAAGATACCCTTTAAGAAAAAATTATAGGGTGTCATAGCCTTCTAAGATTCAATCACATAGAAGCCCATGTCCTTGGAGTAAGAATGGGATAAATCAAAGCTAGAAAAAATGGAGATGAAATCTTGCCTTCATGAAGTGGTAGAATGATTGAGGTCACTTGCTCAAAGTTGGTCACTAAATAAATTAGTGACCAAGTGATGTTTGACTAGTGTAGGCTCAATATATAAGTCATTGAATGCACAAAGGACTGGTGCATAGCCAAATAACTCCACACAATTGGTACATTGGGCCAAAGCATGAAGACTGAGGTAGCTACACTAATCACCTTGATGGAAGAGTACTAGATCATGCTAGATATTTTAACCATCTAAGCACATCATGTTGTATGAAGTCTACTAGACTAGAAGTAAGACCTTGATGACTCTCTTGCTAGTTCCAGTGCATATTTCACTACTGATAAAACTAAAAAAATAACCATGGATAGTCAAACCACATCATTGGATCATAATTAATGAGATCTCTAAGAATCATTCAATGTTAAGGACAATGTGTGTGATCAGCTTATCAATTGATAGAGAGAGATTTAGTGTAGTCATTCACATGTCTCTATGCTAAACACCAATGAACAAGTTGAATCAATTGAGTGAATAAATCCAAACAAGAATCATTAATATGAAGGTATCCATGAGCATCATTGATGAATCAAACTTGAAACAACTCATCAAATATCATGCATCAATGCACATCTTACTACACATGGTGTAGGAGGTGATGATAAATTGGCATACTTACAATAATGAATAAATATGTCATAGGTATAAATACATGATTTGGTTTTAAAAAAAATCTCACACAAATCAACCTTTTTATATTTACATATGATTTCACATTTACTCGTGAACATTATTAAATTGTAACACATGTATGATCAAGGTCAGAAATAGGCCAAGTAATCCACATTATCAAAAATTGACTTTAACAAGTATTTATTGGTATAAATTTTGATTTAAATTTCATAATTAAAGATTATTTTACTTATAAATTATTTTTAGCTAATTCTCTATCAAAAACTTACTTTCAATTTTAATTATGTAAGGTGTCCTTAATATACATGTAGTGTAGCTACTCTCAATGCATTTTTTATGTCTGCACTAGAATGTCTAAAATAGACCATGCAGGTAATTGTGAAAAAATATTATATTTATATTAATGTCATTATTTACAATACATATGGTATAATTTTTTTTCAAAAAACTAGCATGTTATATTTGATGTGAATTTAGGATCTTGTAGCCACGACATAATCTTCTAACTTCCCTCATCTTCCTTCTCTTAGTTGCTTGTTTATTCCTCATTCTCTAAGCATGATTTCTCCATATTATAACAACATTTTTTATCCTTATAAAAATCCTTCATCACATAAATGGAGTAGGAGAGATGAGGGTCATGTTACATCTATAGGGATGAAGAGGAATCTTTTTGTAAGATTGAGGAGATTTATAGGCTTATCAATATTATATGGGTTTAATTTTTGGAATCAGTCGTATTATTTTTTTATTTGTCACAATGTTAATATATTTAAGTCACTCATGTGTGTATGATATTGAATACATTTTAAAAACATATTACAATTATATATTTAAAAATCTATATATATGGAATTATAACAAGTTCTTAAATGTTTATTGTCCTTGTGTGCTTTGTGATTACTACCAAAAATAAGTGTCATTAATACCAAAAATATATGAGGAAATAAATGTTTCCACTCATCCATTTATAATTTATTAAAAAATAAACATACTTAGGGTGTGAGACTAAAATTGCATATGTTAATTATCATGAACATACAAGGCAATATTACATTAAATATAGTTTTAAATGTAACACACAGTAGAATCTAACTCACTCACTTTGTGTGTGTGTGTGTGTGTGTGTGTGTGTGTGTGTGTGTGTGTGTGCAGAAGTTATCTCTCTCTCTCTCTCTCTCTCTCTCTCTCTCTCTCTCTCTCTCTCTCTCTCTCTCTCTCTCTCTCTCTCTCTCTCTCTCTCTCTCTCTCTCTCTCTCTCTCTCTCTCTCTCTCTCTCTCTCTCTCTCTCTCACACACACACACACACACACACACACACACACACACACACATCATAGTTAAGTTATGCCTTGTACTATTTTTGTGTGTGTTATATTTCAAACTATATTTAATGTAATATTGCCTTTTATGCTCATGATAATTATCATATGAAATTTTACTCTCACACCATATGTATTCTTATTTGTTATGAGATTCAATATGCATGAGTGTAAAAATTTATTTCCTCATATATTTTTGGTATTAATGACATTTCTTTCCTTAAGTGTTGTTAGTAGTAATCAAAAATCAAACAAGGAGCATCAAAATTTATTATTAGAGGGAGGAATGATGAGTTTACCCAACCACTTTGTCCTTCTAGTCATATATCATATTTATCCACTAGAAAATATTTTGTTTCATATAATACATTAAAATTCACCTTTGCATATCAATTAACCCAATTTCAACACAGTCAAGTATTTGTATTAATTAGTTGAATGATTTCACAAGAAATTTTATTTAAAGTGTTTATTTTTATGGTATTTTACATGTGTGTGCAATTAATTCATCTCAAGTTGACCTCCATGATAATTCATTACCCTAAGTAAGTACCATAGGAATTTATTATTCATGGAAAGGAATGGTGAATTTACCTAACCACATCGAGTTTCTCACTCTTTAGTCTCTTTCTTTATTGGCAATGATTTTGGCCCATGTAATGCCAACTATAAGTCACCCTTGTCTCACAATTATTAGTAATGTGGGATTAACGCATTCATAACACAATAATGTACTTGTATTTTTTATTTTAAGGGTTTAATGATAAAATTTTCTTAAATTTAATTTCAATACGACATTTATGACAAGTCATCTACCTAATGAAATTTATTTTCTCAAGTATTTTTTATAGTAATCAAAAATCGGGGGCACTTATCACACTTGTACCATAATATTTTTTTAGCATGGAATAGGAATGGTGAATTAATGACTTTTTTAAGTCAACTTGTAACCTATTTCTCCATTGGCAATTCTTTTGGTGCATGTAAGGTATTATGATTCACCTTTGTCTCAAAATTCTTTCTAATGTGGAATTAATACAATTACAATGCAATCATGTAATTATATTAGTTAATTGAAGCGTTTCACAAGAAACTTTGATTTTAAGTCATCTCAAACTGACCTACATGACAATTCATGTCCCTAATGACATTTGTATCCTCATGTATTTTTAGTACCAATCACAAGCCATGGGGAACCACTTAGCACACAAGCATCTTAAGCATTTGTTAGTAGTGGAAATAAACAGTGAATTAATGATTTATAACTCACCTTCTTAATTTTTAATCCATTGGAAACTATTTCGGTGCATGTAAATCCTTATAATTTACCACTGTATAAATATTCATAGCAATGTCAAACTAACACAATTACAATGCAAACATGTTATAAGCACACAACACTGTAGGCATTTTTTATAAGCACCTTAAGATTCTAAGTATGATATTGAATTAATCTATAATCATTGAAATATATGTAATCATTTGAACATAGAATAATTTAATGCACCTAAATCATTTATGGAATCACTGTTAAGAATCCCAAATGTGGAGTGGTGCTTGGTTTTTAGGCATGAATATTTTGAGGTAGAAATAAAGATAAATGTTATTGTTTATATGGAGAATGATATTCTTTAGGATTAAATGGGTATCATGTATTTTAATCAAGAATATATGTATATTGATAACATTGTCTTAATTTATATTCAACATCCCCAATGTGGTGGCACTACTATTTTTTATTTGAGAATATGTAAATGTAGAGATCTCAAACTACGCATTGAATGTTGAAAATATTTATTGTTAATGTCTCCAGATTATGTAATAGTATGGAAAATTCACATATGGGTGGATTATACACACATATAATTTTACTATGTCTACATATTTTAAGAAAAGGATTGGGAATTGAAGGTCTCATAAGTGGGAATGTCTATTACATGCAACAAAATTGTCTCTTGACTACATAAAAATGGTATTTTAGGAATAATGAGAAAAACATCTTCCATATATTTTTATATTATTTTACATTGATGTGGTTTGGGGTGTAAATATAAGATTTTGGCACACACCTAACCATTCTTTTTATTCAAATAAGTGAATTACATTTGTTTTCTTACACGTGTAAAATTTTCCTTAAAAATATGGTTTTTGGTATAGAGAATAAAATTCTTGAGGCCACAATGGATAGTATGTATCACTAACTAAGCATATAAGGAGGAAAATAGCATGGTCATATATGTTATTTTGTTTCTATGACATGGTGGTAATATCATTTTTTAGCCAATGAGATTTGAATGTGTATATTTGTAGCTACACCTTAAATGTTAACAACATTTGTTGTCAATGTTTCCATGTACTAAAACAATTGAAATATGGGCATATGGAAGGATTCTGAGGTCATTTTCATAGGTACATACATACTATAGATATCCTATCATGTTCAAAGTGAGAAATTTTTAAGTGGAGGTACTAGTGGTGGAAATGTCTATTATAGGAAACAAACTTATCTCTTGACTGCATAAAATGGAATTTTAAGAATAATTACTAAATTAGTTGCCACAAAGTTGTCTCTAAATTTCAATTGAAAAGATTCAAGTTGTAATTAAATGACTTTGACACACCTAAATTTTATTTTCATTATAATAGATGACTTATGCTTTATATTTTATGTGTGTCTAAAATTTGGCTAAATAATTGTATTTGTTTATAGAGGATGTTCTTGAGGCTAGAATGGGTAGTGTGTCTCATAATGGGGAATAGTTAGAGTCCAAAAACATGGTCCTAGGTGTTATTAAGCATATCCAACATGGTGGATCTATTATTTTTTATCAATGAATACTCAAAAATGGAGATATCTAAATATGTATTAAATATTGGCAACATTATTTGGACAAAAAATTGGATCCTCTTGGTTTCAATAATACCTTCTCTACTCATATGACCAACCTCATGAAGGTGGAAATTATACCATCCGCAAAAACCTTGATAATAAAAATATTAGTATCCAGTATGTGACTAAATAAACAAATTAATACAATTTATACAAATTAATAATTTACAATATAAGAATGTGCTAATCTCATTTATCAATAAAAGTTACATTCCAAGCCATCTCTAATATTTAGAGTTCCCAATATTTTTTCATTTTGTTTTAAAATGTCCACAACTTCTTCATATTTAACTTGGCTATATGTGTAACCAACTAAAAAATTTTAAAAAAAACTAAGTGTGAATATGTGAATACCTTATTTTCTATGTTGTAGTCCTCAAATGATGTAATTCCTTTTTATGTATCAAGTAGTTCCTCAACAACATTATTATTATAACTAATGACCATAGTTGATAAATAAATGGATATCCATCTATAGTAGATCATGTAACTTTATTTTTCCCTTCACACAACATGATAACCAATAGTCTTATTTATGACTATGTACAAGTTCAACAAGATCTGATATATGATCATAGTTTAGATAGGTTTCCATTTTCTTAGCATGGCATGATTGAATCAATTTAGCATGAGTTAAGGTATGTATATATAAATAATCAACCCACTCTAAATTCTAATGATGATCCATATCTCATGTTATACAAATTTCACAAAAATATTCTAATTGTCATGTCCAAATATTCCATGAACTTGCATTTGAGCTCATGAATGAACGCATTTTGTTGGATTAGATAAATATGACACATTCTATTTTATGTCCTAAATATTCTTCTTCAATAGACTAAAATAATGCCTAAACATTTTAATTTTGTCAATATCCTTATGCTAGTGCATGGTTACACCAATATACAATATAACTTACATCCATTAAATCAGTGACACCATGAATCTTCCTCTATTATTTCATCAATGCTCTCTTAAAAAACACACATGCATCATCATGCTTCCTTTTTCCATATCCCTTCAAATAAACTCCATGTATGAGTATTATTTTAATCTTCATGCATTCTACTAAAAAAATAGAACATTTGAAAATGATTAAATTGCCATATGTAATTATTTGACCAAATCTAATGATGATATATTTTAATGTATTTTTCCTTAAATAAATCATATAAATTAGTAAAACAATATTGCAAGAACACTGGATAATGTGAATGATCATAAATTATGTAAAAATGATACCACCTTAGAATCTGTCTTATTCTATTTAGTACTATAAAGTGCATGCCTACATTTAATGTGCAAAAATGGAAGTTCGAACAATATTATATTATTGTATATTAACTTAAATTTTGGAATGCAATGTATAATTATTTATAAAGTGAAAAATTAAAATTATTGTACCCATTAGAAACATGTTCCTACATATATTTAACTATTGTTTAAGATAATATTTTTGTTTATGTGCCTTGCATATTTTTACACAATGTTTTTCCTAAACTCTATAATGAAATTTAATAAAATGACTTCCTTTTTCATCAATTCACACCTTGATCCTTCTTCCCCGATCTTTAACAAGTAATTAGTTATTTCATATTTTCCCCTTTCAATTAGTTGTTCAACAAAATCATGAGAATTATCTTTGGGTAACCATGGGTTCACATTCAACATATTTATCATTGAAAACATATTGACTAAAAAATTGATTGCTCTTAAACCTTTTAGAGAAAATGTAACTAAGAAAATCTCTAGCTAAGGTAGGAGGTTATAACACCCCAAATTATTGAAACATCATGTTGGTATGTAATGTATAGTGTATAAAAAAATAACTCATGATACATGGAAAATTCAACTTGATGTTTTACATGTTACAATCCCACCTTTTTATAATCTATTATATTGTTAAAACATTGTTATTATTTTTTTTTAAATGACTATTGGTTGTTACTTTAGTTGGAATATATGTTGGTACTTGTTGCAGTGGTATTGGACTACATGTTTAATTCTCCACTTAATAATTTCATGGAATAATTACTATAGTTGATATTATTATGAATCTATAATTATGTATCAATTTTTGATATGGTATGATTGATGTCCTTTTTAGTGGTTACAAGTTGTATCTATGATCTAAAAAGATGTTGGCAGTGGTACACCTGATACTGAAGAAATTTTGAGTAATTCAGACATATCTGACAAGTATATTTGTTTGGTTATGTTTTTGGTCCTTTAGATTTCTTGATTGGTTATTAAGTTTGTCATTATTCTGACATTGGTACTTGTGCATTTTTTGTTTGCTATTGTAATTTTTAACCTTATTATCGCAAGTAATTACTTACCATTATTATTTTGGCCATAGTTTTTTATCCCACCTTTGAACTTAGCTCCAACTTGTCCTTCCATGAAAGATTCCATTCACTAATTCACACCTACATGGATCCTAATTACCTAATTAGATGCATTACCTAAGACCTACCTAGACCTACCCTTGACCACCCTTGGACTAACCATTTGACTTTATGAAAACCTCATATGCTAAAGTAGTATCATGTTTACTAAGATGGCTTTGTTATATTGTTTTAGCATCAACCCTAGTGTTAAACATGGTTTAATTGGTTTTAAATATTTTGGTTTTAAATTGACTTAGGTTGATGGCTTATTATGGTCTTTGATTTATTGTCATTTATTATAGATGGTGGCATAGATCATGGGGGTTATGTTTCTAATCCACTTTGATTTGCAATAAGTATTTGGGTTAGTCACTAACCTACATGTCTATTAGTTGGTGGTTGGGTTCATGGATTGATGTTTCTAGATAGGTTATTTAATGAATGTTATGGCTAATCTGGTGGGGGATTTGCCTTGGGAATGAAGGAGGATTTCTCTCTCCTCCCATTTAATGTAAACATTGAATGGGTATGGGAAAAATGAATGGATGGAATGGGGATTTGGATGGTGGATGAGAAGCATTGATGGGGTTAGGAAGATGGAAGAAAAAGAGAAATAACAATGGGAGTTTGACTAGTTTTTATGATGGCCATGATGACTTTTTGGACACACAAAGCTTGATTGGATAAAGTAGAGGTTTTGTCTCCTATCTTGTTAGCATTTTGAGTTTTCCTCTCTATAAAAAATTGAGTAGGTTATGTTTTATCTGGTTATTTGATTTACTGTGTAAAATTATAAAAATAAATAAAAGGCTACTTATGTAGTTGAAAGTCATAGTAATTTTCAATGCATGCATAGACCCTCAAGGATTTGATATATTGATATATCATTTGTATATAAACTTGTAAATGGATATATATGAATATATGATTGTTTTATTGTTTTGAATGAGTTGCATTCTATTAAAACTTGAGTGTTCTTAACTCTATGTGCATAGAAGCATTTTGTTGGTTTAATAAATTGATACCCTGTAGGTTTTATCTATTATGTGTTGAATCATTGGTCGATGATTTCTTTGTCTCACCATGGACATATAAGCTTTATAACCATTTATGTGGTTTCATTATGTGTAGATTATGTCACTATGTAAACTTAGTGGGTTGAATTTGACTATATATATATATATATATATATATATATATATATATATATATATATATATATATATATATATATATATATATATATATATATATATATATATATATATATATCATGGCTTTGAAGTTATATTTCAAGTTGGGTTTATTATTGGTGACTACATTTCAATCATTATGTCATGTTTTTTTAAAGTAATGGGTTTTATGATTATGTATTGTATCAAAGATTTTGATGGTGTGATTTTCTTATGGTCTTAAATTTTGATGGGGTTTTTTGGTATCTTGCCTACAAGTTTTGGTGATTGAAATTTTGATTGTCATTAATGTTTAGTTCTATTTTGATTAACTTGTTAATATGTGTGTTGACTCCCATGAAAGACTTAGTGATCTGACTCTAATAGGATGGTATGAATATGAATGGTTTTATTTTAATAGACATGAGAGGGCATTGGAAAAGTTTGAAGGAGTTTTATTTCACCTTTATGAAATGTTTGGGTTTGTATTGAACCTTTAAACTTGAGAATCATATATTCTAATTTGAGTTATTATTTTAGTTTTTATAAATTAAGTTATTTATTGGATGTTAATGTGGTTATTTGTTTGGGTTGCATATTGTATGGTTACCATTCCTAGATTAGACTTGAATGATTAAAATAAATGGGTATAATATATATTAGTATATATTAGTAGTCAGGATGGTTAAGGCTGACCATAACTTGGATGGGGATCCAAGGTGGTTGATTTGAAGACTATATAATAGATTAATTCTAATCCATTTTATATTATTTAGCATCCATGATTAATCATCCCTACTTTTGATCTATATTATAGATGGATTAATTATTCCCCTCTCACCTCATATTGGTATAATTTGTCTTACTATATTCTTTATTTTCAAGATGTTCTTTAGTTAGAAATATGATTGCTCAAAATTCCTTTCATGTTCCAGGTTACCGCAGCTACCATCCTATTGATGGTTGGGGTCATGAGAGCCACCGATGGTTGGGATCATAATGCTAGTTGGGAGGGCTTGTCTTGTTCATTCACTTCAAACTTCAATGATATCACATACACGTGAAGTAAGTTGGTAGAAATTTAATTATATTAATTTATTTAATCTATTCCAGTATTGATACTTGAGTTAGATGGTATGTATTTTGATTATTATGGGTTAATTATGTTAATGCTAATCTATGTTACTAATGAGATGCATAATTTTAAAAAAGGTTGAATAATGATTGAAGGTTATGATGGCTAAATGGATATATGTTGAATAAGGTAATATACTTTAGGTATATTAAATTACTAGTCAATTAATTTGACTCTCTTTATGTTGAAGAAGCAATCCATTATTATTATCAATTGTTGGAATAATATTTTAATATTCATGTATGATCAAGTTGGATTATTATAAATTCTTGTATGAGGTTAATCTATACAATCATTATAACATTGATTCCTTAATTTAAATATATAACTTGGATATTCAAATTGATCTATGGCTATTAACCTAAGTATAAATTAATTAGATAATTATACGATATTTCTTAATCCCATATTATGTAAATCTGATTTAAATTTGGGCTTCTTATTCCAATACTAGAATAATGTTGATTAGAATTATATGGTCATTTAGATATATACTATGTTGTTTGATTCATCAATACATAGTCTTAATTTAAGCATGAAACAAGATTAATAGTTACTTCTAGTTTATTGCATTTTATTTGGTGAATCCAATTACATAGATGCATGTATATGGAATTCTTAGTCATTGTAAGCTATGCATAAACTATTCATATTACTAGTTACTAGTAAATGTTCAAACAAAGGAGAATCCTTCCTTCTAACTCCAATTTTAAACAAATTTGGCTGTCTACAAGAAATGTATGTTACATATATCAGATATGAAAATTATTAATTTTGTTTATACATTAAATATGAAATGAATTAACCCCTTTACTTAATCAGAAGGTTTTGTAAGCATGCATAATATTTCTGCATAGAATAATTATGTAATAAAGTAAATTTGTAAGATCTGAAATAAATTAAATTAAAGATTGTATCCTTATTATGAATCAATATAAGTAAATAAACAAGTTACATATTGTTTATACTTCATTTGATGTTGCATAATTATATAACTAAAACTTGTATACTTGATGATTTATTTTATTTGGGCTATATGTGCTTACACTTTCCCTTCTGATAGTTAAACTTACTTGCCTCGCTTCCCTTGGCTTGCCCAAAAGAAAAATTGTAAGAATTATTTAAGTGAAACATTGTAATTGGGTTCCACTCAACTTGAAACTCGACCAAATTTTATTTGCATATGATTGTGTTGTATTATGTTATTCTGAACCACTTGCTACCCTCTTCTAGTCTAATTACATATGAGTATGATTTTATAATGTGATGGTTTATTAGGTATACATTTACTTAGATAATATTGGAACATTGTATGAAAATAATTGATTCCTTTCTTATATAGTTATCTGAAATGACTTAACTATTAAATTAATATATACTTTTTTCTCTTGAAATAATAAGTAATTAATTTCTAATAGATTTGATACCTTAGAGAAATAATATATTGATCTCTCTTGTTTTATAATATGGTATATGAAATTGTTTTTAGACTACCTAGAGGATAATGATACTGATCATAACTATATCTTTAATCATTATTCTAATAATGGTATCCATGTTAGTAAAGAAATGATACATGAGTTATTTAAATAGTGGTGTGGTGAACTCAAAGGTCATGAGGCATTTATGACCTTGGTTGGTAGCACTATAAAATATTGAGTTTTAAATTTGTTTTCTCTTCATGAAATAACATTTCTACTGCATGAATGATTAGAAATATACATTTGATGAATTGATTTCTGGTTATTGATTATGTTTACTTATCTAGATTATGTTTTAAATATAAGGTTAGTAACCTATAATTTATCACATAAACTTATGTTAACCTAAATTATAACTTAGGATGTTATATTTATTCTTCTCAATTAAACGAATCCATAAAATTAACCATCCTTGAGATGGGTTGAAACCAATTGAGGAGAGTGAGGTATTTACCAAGGGTTAAGGACCTAGAAATGGTCTTATATGTAAGTACAAGTTCCACATATGGAATGGATTCTATCTGTGTATGTGTACACCGATATGCCTTAAACCCCATAAAAAATTTATTTAACAAACTTAACCATAACATTATTTGTATGTATTTACCTTTGCTAATTACTTTTATTCACCTCCTTCAGTTCTAGTTGCACGTACATGATTGTGTTAAATATTTATCACTTGCATTAGTAAGTAAGGTAATTAGGTCCAACATGAATCTAAACATACTCTGATATACAATTTCAATTTTTTTTAGGTTGTTTCATCTGATATCAGAGTATTTTTTTGCTCTTGGGAACTTTGGAAATGAATTTTCTTCTTAAAATTTTGTAATCTACTAAGTTATCACTTATAATTCTCAAGATGGTTAAAACATGATAAAATGGAGGCAACATCTATAGGAACCCATAAAATGTCAACCCAACTAGGGACATAGGTAAATGATGAGGAAGGGGTCATCACGGTTACATCCCCATTCATAACCAAGAAGAGCTACCCATGAATAATGCTGACAATAATACCAAGGTACCTGATACTAAAGCAGTTGGTGGGAATCCAATTGACAAGCATGAAAAGATCCTTAATAGAATCTTGACATCCCTTAATATATTTCAAGGAAATATTGATAACCAAGAGAAAATATTGAACAACCTTGAAGGGATATCCCAATAGTAAGTATCCAGATTAGAAATGGGGTAGGTAGAAGGACCTATGATATAATTGACCCAATCATCAAAGAGTTGAAGAAGTTTCCACCACCTACCTTTTCCAGTGAGGAATCAAGTGGCATAACTAATGAATGGCTGGTACACTTGAATAAATATTTCAACTTGCATAACATACCATCAAATGTGAAAGCTAGGGTGGAAGCCTACCAGCTAGTTAGTCATATACACTTATGGTGGAATCACCTTTGTGTTATTGAAGGATATCAGTCCTTGAACCTATCCTAGTATATTTTTAACATTCAATTTTGAAAAATATACCTGAATGCAAACTATAAGGAGAAAAAATCACTAATTTTTAGCTTTTAAAGAAAGAAAACATGTATGTTGTTGAGTATGAAAACAAGTTTCTAAATTTTTTACATCATGTAAACTATATGCATGATGAAAAAACTAAGATTACTAAGTTTGAACTTGGGCTCAAGGAAATATTTATGCATAAATTCAATATGAAAAACCCAAGGACATTGGAAGTACTAATTGAATTAGCATACAATACTAACGAAAAAGAAAAATCTCGCCAAAAGGTAAGACACGCAGGTAGTAGTCTAAGTAGGTAGTAGTCTAAAGCAAAAATCCTTTATCATATAAACAAGAAATTTTGTAAATTATATCAAAAATATATATTTTTAGGTAAAAATAAAAATTTCAACAAGTCTTCTAGTCAGAACAAAAATTTCAAGTCCCATGGATCCTCTAAATTTGGTTCTTACAAGAAGGAACAACATGAAAAATAATAATGTGGACCTTCTACATGTGCTAATATTGTTCTAGTGGCATCTTATAGACCTATTGTTTGCTGGGAATGTGGTGACATCACTATAAAAAATATTTTCCTAAGCTAAAATCAGACCAAGTAGTGAATCACATGGTATATGTTACTATAGATAATCATAATGTTGATCTACAGGCCACTCCAATTAAAACTAGAGGTAAAATAAATGGTTTTCCCTTGACTATTTTGATTGATTTAGGTAAAATAAAATGATTTATTTATCCTTTTATTGCAAGGCAATGTAATATTAAACCTATCTCGATAAGATAAGGTGGGGAGGTCAAGTTTGGTACCACCAAGAAAGTGCTTTTTCTTGAGTGCTTAGAACAAGTAGAACTAGATCTTGGTGTTTTTAATACTAAGGTGAATCTTTTTCTCACTCCTTTAGGGTATTATGATCTCATCCTTGGGATGGATTAGTTGCATGAACATCAAAATATGTTTGATTGTGTGGGTAAAATAGTGTAGTGCATAACTAACCTTGGACAAATTATAGAATTGTAAGGCATGTAAATGTTTGTAAGACAAAAACTCTTAAGCTTACAGCTAAAAAGAGATTTTAAGAAAGGTTTCAATATTTATGCAATTTAATATTAGGAATTACCCAAGTAAAAGGAATTAGTACACAAAAATTTCCTATTTTAAGGGAGTTTATGGATGTCTTTCCTGAGAAACTACCTAGTTTACCACCCAAGTAGGAGTTTGATTTATCCATTGATACATACCTAGATATGCCCCTACTTCTAAAGCCCCCTACTACATGAATGTGGCTAACATGAAAGAGTTAAAATTTCAATTTCAATAACTCTTGGATAGCAGAATTATTCAACCAAGTGTGTCTCCTTGGGGTGATCCAATGGTCTTTGTGAAGAAGAAATATGGTACATTGAGGGTTTGTATATATTACCACCAGCTAAATAAGGTAATAATAAAAAACTATTATCTTTTGCCTAAGATTGATGACTTGTTTGACCAAATAAAGGGTGATATAGTCATTTCTAAGATTAATTTGAGATTATGCTACCATCAGCTGAGAATCAAGGAAGAGGACATTCATAAAACATGTTGTGTTATGGAGCTTATTTATAAATTATAATGTATTTTCAAATATTGTAAATTTTAAATGTACTGTACACTCTATATGTTTTTATCATTGAAAGAGAGAATCCAGATGTCACATGTACCATACTCATTATTTGTTTGTATCATGATGTATGGCATGGTGTGCACTAATCTAGATATTGTCCATGTAGTGGGAATAATAAGTAGGTACATGAGTGATCTAGGTAGAGAACACTGAAAGGTAGTGAAGTGAATCCTTTAGTATTTAAGAGGGACCATGGGGATAGTTTTAAGCTATGGTGGATTGGACACCACTTTGTGTGGTTATGTATATTCAGACATGGCTAGATATTTAGATAGTAGGAGGAGTACAATAGGATATTTATTTACTATAGGAGAAACAATAGTGAAATGAATTTCATGACTACAAACAATTCTAGCTTTGTCAACCATAGAGGCTAAGTATGTTGTTACCATAGAGGCAAGTAAAGAAATGATTTTTGTTACAAAAATTACTTAAAGAGTTGGGACATAAGTAGGAAGAAGGGAAGATACATAGTGATAGTCAGAGTGTTATACATCTAGAAAAGAACTTTGCTTTCCACTCTAGGATGAAGCATATATAGTTAATGTACCATTTCATTAGGATAGCTTTGGAGGAAGAGAAGTTGAAGTTGGATAAGATTCATACTAGTCAGAATCCTATAGACATGAAGACCAAGGTGGTCACAAGGGAGAAATTAAATCTATGTTTAGTTTTGTTTGGCGTTCATAGTTGATAGTGAAAGGTTGAGAAGCTTTCTTAGAGAAAATTAGTCTCCAAGTGGGAGATTGTTGTGTTGTGGAGCCTATTTCTAAATTACAATATATTTTTAAATATTTTACATTTTAAATGTACTATACACGCTATATGTTTTTCTCATTGGGGTTCCTACAGTACATTTAAAATATATAGAGTGCTTTGAAATGAATTAAATTAAAGATCATATCCTCATTATGAATCAATATAAGGAAATAATCAAGTTACATATTATTTCTACTTCATATGATGTTGCATAATTATATAACTAAAATTTGTACACTTGTTGATCTATTTTACTTGAGCTATATGATCTTACACTTTCCCTTATGATAGTTAAACTTACTTGCCTCGCTTCCATTGGTTTGCCCAATAGAAAAATTGTAAGAATTCTTTAAGTGGAACATTTTATTTGAGTTCCACTCAAATTAAAACTCAGCTGAATTTTGTTTGCATATGATTATGTTATATTCTACTATTGTGAACCACTTGCTTCCCTCTTCTATTCTACTTAAATATGAGTATGATTCTTGAATGTGATGGTTTATTAGGTATACATTTACTTAGATAATATTGGAACATTGTATGAAAAGAATTGGTTCCTTTCTTATATAGTTATCTAAAATGACTTAACTATTGAATAAATACATAGTTTCTTCTTCTAAAACAATAAGTAATTAAGGTCTAATAGATTTGATACCTTATAAGAATAATGTCTTTATCTCTCTTATTTTATAATATAATTATATGAAATTATTTCTAGACTATTTATAGGATAATGATGTTGATCATAACTATATCATTAATCAGTATTCTAATAATGACATCCATGTTAGTAAACAAATGATGCATGAATTATTTAAATAGTGGTACGGTGACCTTAAAAGTTGTGAGGCATTTATGACCTTAGGTAGTAGCACTATAAAGTCTTGAGTTTTGAAACCATTTTCTCTTAATGAAACAACTTTTTCTATTGCATGAAGGATTAAAAATATACATGTGATGAACTGATTTCTAGTTGCTGATTATGTTTACTTGTATGAATAATAATATAAGGTTACTAACTTCTACTTTTCATGTAAACCTATGTTAACCTAAGTGATAACTTAGGATGTTAGTGTTATCCTTCCTAGTTAAACTAATCCATAAACTTAACCATCCTTGGGTGGGACTAAAACCCACTGAAGAGAGTGTGGTATTTAGCTAGGGTTTAGGACCTAGAAATGGTCTTATGTGAAAGTATGATTTCTAGATACGACACTCAGGGCCTATCTATGTATGTGTATGTTGATACATCTTAAACCCCATAAAACATTTATTTAAGTAACACACTTCCCCATAACACCCTTTGTATGTATTTACCTCTAACTAATTACCTCATTTTACCTCCTTTGATTTTAATTGTGCGTATGTGAGTGTGATAAAAATTTATCGCTCATGTTAACAAGTGAGGTAATTAGGTCCAACACAAATCCAAACATACTCTGATATATCACTCCAAAAAAAAATTGGCATTGTTTCATTACAATAATATGTCATGGGAACAATAACAAGCACACAAATACTAGGGTTTACATGACTCAAATGACCTTTGGTAAATATTTAAATCTAGATGCATCTCAAATTTTCTTATAAAATTATGTTTAGCTATATTATAAGAATTTTTTTGCATTGGGAATTTAGACTTAACTTCCACATCTAAATTTTGAGATATCCTTAACATTTGATGACACCTTGTTGTTTTGATGCCAAAATTATTCTATTAAAATATTCATGGTAAGAATTATTATTTTATCACAATGTTGAAATGTGACACAGAAATCCCAACAATCATTTCCATTAGTATCATCAAACCTTGTTCTTATTATAATATCTCTAGAGAGTGTTTCCCTATCTAAGGTAAGATAGATACTAGTTTTATTCAAAATTTAAAGTTTTTTTGAAAACTTACTTATAATAGAATTTGTCATTACTCTATGTGTTGCATTTTTATGTTTTTCTTGGCTATATTTTCTAGCACAATTAATTACATTTTTTATATTTTCCATAATAATAGCATTTTATTCACCTACATTATGTGTAATTATCATTAACATTTTCATCACATTTATCATTTTATACATTCTAAACAATAGAAAAACTAGTTGTAACTCTACAATTAAATATTTTTCTTCAAATATTTGTCTAAGTATTTTGAAATCCCATAGTTTCATGGTACATTCATATATTTTAATTTTCATATTTTTCAAGATATTTTCATTAATTTCAAATAATCACTTTAGTGTTCATTTACATTTTGTAAGTGCTTATTCATTAATTAAAGGTTTCAGGGTAATATCATGGGTCAAGAATATCATTTAATATTTTAATTACTTTGATATATTATTCAATACATTCATATTTAGGTTATTCATTTACAATATTAGGTTCAAGTATTACATCATTTGACTCTTTAATTCCTTCATATGGCATGGAAAATTTTGGAGATCCATATGCATCATAATTTCATTTTTTTATTATAGTTCATTTATATTCATCATAATTTTATGCACTTATATTGATCTTAATGTAAATATTGGTGGGACCAAAAATTAGAGTGGAAGATATACCTTTACCTTCTTTAGAAGTTTTCATGATTTCCCTTGTTGTCGCTTTGTGTTATCTATCTTTCTCTCAAAGATCTTCCTTTCCATCTATGGTTTGGTTGTGCTTTCACTTTTATTTGATTCCATAATAAAATACCATGATGACATAAGTTTTTTCAACTTCTAATGCAAATAGGTGAATAAATATCTAAAATATGATGAAAAATGAACTATTGTGTAATCATTATTTTATGTAATTATGTAGATAAGTCTGAAATAATCTAGTACTCTATTTTTTGCTAAAAACTTGAATGTGGGTCCATTTGGAAATTGGAATCTGAGTTTTAAATTAGTATAAACATTTTTTTTCAAATGGATATCCATTCTAAACAAATACTTTTCAAATGGTATCAATTCTAAATAAATAAATGTTTTAAACAAAAATCCATTTATTTGTAATATTAAATTACATAGTCACAATTGTAAACTCTAGACACTAAACACTAAAACCTTTACCATACACCTTAAAATCTGAACCCTAAACCATACACCATAAAATCCAAGCTATATGTACCCTATTTTATAAGTATGTCATGTAAAAATGAGGGAAAAAATAAATGTGACTGAGGTCATCAAGGAAATGCAAATAATTTAGGGGCATACATGTATGGTTTCCCTAATTAAATTTGAATTTAAGCACAAAGAGGTGTGATTTGGGTAATATAGGTCAAATTGGTGATCTGTGCACACCTAATCATACATTTATGCTAGTTTCACTTATAATTGTGTTTATTATAGGCCAATCATGTCATAAGAACATATTCACTTTGTATCAAATAAAATGTCGATAATTTGAGGTGAATTCATTCACTATTTCAATAATTCACTACAAATTTGAACATAAAGTGACATGATTATGAAATTCAAGTTAAATTGGTGAGCTATGTACACCAACCACTAATATGTGTTGATTTTTACTTGTAATTACGTCCATTACATGCCAAAAAAGACACAATAACATATCCACTTGAAATAACATCAAATTTAGATAATTTGTGGCACATTTGTGCATGATTTTAATAATTCACTTCAAATATGAGCAAAAATTAGCATGATTTGGGAAATGTGGGTTGAATTAATGACCCATGAAAAAACAACCACCCTTTTATGCCAATTTTATTTGTGATTAACTCTATTATAAGCAAAAATTTACACAAAAATAACATATCCACTTTCAATCTAGGAAAATGCATAAAATTTAGGGCACATTTATGTACCACTTCCGTGATTCGCTTAAAACTCAAGTAGAAAGTTGTGTTTGTAGAAATTTAAGTCAAATTGGTGATTTGTACACACCCAATAAACCATTTATTATAGTTTTATTTTTTATTATGTTTATTATAGGTTAAAATTGAAACACTAATAACATTCCCACTTGTGAGCATGGCTAATATGATAATTTGGGGTATGTTTGTACACATTTTCTCTAACTTGCTTCAAATTCTACCATAAAGTGATGTGATTGGTGCAACATAATTTGGATTGGTGTCATGTACATAAACATTTAACCCTTTATGTTGAAGTTACTTATTATTATGTCTATTATAAGCCAAAATATACATGCCAATAACATATGTCATTGTGACCAGGTAAAATGCAACAATTTTAGGAACATTTGCATGTGATTTCCCTAATTCACTTAGAATTTAGGCACAAAATGGTGTTAATTAGGAACCTCATATATAATTGGTGACCCACACACTCAACCAACTATCTATGTCAAATTTCATTTGATTACATCAATTATAGTCCAAAAATTATACAACAAAAATGTATCTAGTTGTGGCGAGGGTAAAAAAGGGGGAAAATTCATATGCAATATTCCCTAATTCACTTCAAATTCAACAAAAAATGGGGTGATTTGGGAAGCTTAGGTATAATTATTGATTCATACACATAAAATCACCCTTTTATGATAATTTTACTTATAATTAATTTTATTATTATCTCAAAATGACATAAAAACAACATATCTACTCACTACCTAAGAAAATGTGCTAATTTGGGCCATATTTATGTATGGTACACTTAAAATTTAGGAAAAAAATTATTTAATTATGTTATTTTATGTTTAATTGGTGACTCATGTACACCTAACCACCACTTTATTCTTATTCCACTTTATATTAGGTCTATTATAGGGTAAAAGTGTCACAAAAATAACCCATCTACTTAAAACTAGGGAAAATGTAGACAATTTGCAGTACATTTGCACAAGATTTACCTAATTCTCTTTAAATTGAAAAAAATGGATTGATTTGGGATATTTAGGTCAAATTTATTATCTATACACACCCATCCACCCATTTACACTAGTTTTATTTGTGATTAGGTCTATCATAGATGAAAAGTGACATAAAAATAATATATCCACTTGGATCAGCGTAAACATGACAATTTGTGGCACATTCATGTGAAAATTACATAATTCATTTCTAATGTAGGCAAAATTTGGTGTGATTGGGGAAATTTAGGACAAATTGGTGACATACACACACATAATCAACCTCTTATGCCAATTTTACTTTTAATTACATTTGTTATAGGCCGAAAGCTACACATTGTTGTAACTAGCACAAATGTGTTAATTGGGGCACATTCATGCATAATTGCCATAATTCACTTTGAAATCAGGCACAAGTTCATGTGATTATGTGGGGAGGAGGGTTATAATCTAATGTATTATGCCACATTAATACAAATACCCTCCCTCAAGAAGATCATTTCATATTTTAATTGCTTAGATATATTATTCACTACATTCATGTTTAGGTTATTCATTTATATTATTAGGTTCTTAAATTATAATATTATGTTCAATTAGTACATCATTTATCTCTTTAATTCTTTCATATGGCATGGAATTTTGTAAATATCCATATGCATCATAGTTTCATTGTTTTATTTTTGTTTATTTGTATTCATTATTAGTTTCTACACTTATATTGATCTCAATTTCATTGTTGGTGGGACCCAAATTTAGAGTGGAAGACATACCTTCATCTTATTTGTATCTTTATGTAATTTATATTTCTCTCAAATATCTCCTTTCCATCTATGAATTGGTTGTGCTTTCACTTTTATTTGTTTTAATAAGAAAAAAATATAATGACATAAGTTATTTTACCTTCCAATGCAAAAAAAAGAATAAATCTCTAAAAGATGATGAAAAATGAACTCTTTGTGTAATAATAATTATATATAAATATCAATATATATTTGAAATAATTTAGTGTTCTACTTTTTTTTATAAAAACTTGAATATGGGATCATTTGGGAATCAGAAGCTGAGTTTTAGATTCATTAAAAACATAAATTATTTTCAAATGGATATCCATTCTAACAAATATTTTTTCAAATGGATATCCATTCTATACAAATATTCTTTCAAATGGATATCAATTATAAATAAATATATGTTTTAAACAAAATCCATTTCCTTGAAATATTGACTTACATAGTCACAATTATAAACATTAAACACTAAAAACTAAAACATTTACCATACACCCTAAAACCTAAACCCTACACCATACACCATGCAATCCAATCTCTCTATACCTTATTACATAATTATATCATGTAAAAATGAGAGGAAAAATAAGTGTGAGTGAGGTAATCATGGAAATTCAAAAACATTAGGGCACATGCATGTATGATTTCACTAATTGAATTTGAATTTAAGCACAAAGAGGTGTGATTTGGGTAATATACGTCAAATTGGTGACCCACACACTCTCAATCATACCTTTATACCAGTTTAACTTATGATTAGATTCATTATAGGCCAATCATGTCACAAAAACAACATATCCACTTAATATTAGAGAAAAGGTAGATAATTTGGGTGAATTCATTCACTATTTCTATAATTCATTTACACTTTGAACATAAAGTGACATGATTAGGGAAATTAGGTCAAATTGGTGACCTGTGCACACCTAACCACCCATTTATATTGATTTTTACTTCAATTAGGTCCATTATAGGCCAAAATAAACACATAAACATATTCACTTATAATAACATAAAATTCAAATTATTTGTGGCACATTCATGCATGAATTTCACAATTCACTTTAAATTCAAGTAAAAATGGCATGATTTGGGAAACATGGGTTGAATTAATGATCCATGCATAACCAATCACCCATTTTTACCAATTTTAATTATGATTAGGTATATTATAAGCAAAATTTTACACAAAAATAACATATCCACTTACAATCTTGGAAAATGTGTAAAATTTAGGGACATTTATGCACCATTTCCTTAATTTGCAAAAAGTTGTGTGGTTGTGGGAATGTAAGTCAAATTGGTGATCCATGCACACCTATCTATTTGTTTATGTCAATTTTAATTTTTATTAGGTTTATTATAAGTTAAAAGTGATAAACCAATAATATTACCACTTACAACCACGGCTAATACAATAATTTGGGGTACGTTTGTTCCCATTTTCTCTAATTCACTTCAAATTCAGGCATAAAGTGGTGTGATTGGTATAACATAGGTTAAATTGGTGTCATGTTCATATGCATATAACCCTTAATTTTTATTTTACCTATGATTAGGTCTATTATAGGTCAAAATATACATACCAACAACATATCCCCTTGTGACTAGGTAAAATGCAATATATTTAGGAACATTTATGTGTGATTTCCCTAATTCACTTTGAATTGGGCACAAAATTGGGCACCACATATTGAATTTGTGACCCAAACATTCAAATGACCATTTATGTCAATTTTAATTTTATTATGTTAATTATAGTCCAAATTTTATACAACAATGTATTCGCTTGTGGCTAAGGGAAAAGGGGAGGAGTACATTCATGTAGAATTTTCCTTGATTCACTTGAAATTCAAGAAAACAATGGTGTGATTTGGGAAACTTAGGTGTATTGATGATCCATGCTCATCCAAGAACCCTTTTATGATAATTTTACTTATGATTAACTTTATTATTATCCCACAATGACACAAAAACAACATAACTACTTGTTACTAGGGAAAATGTGATAATTTAGGCCACATTTGTGCATGTTTTCCTTAATTAACTTTTAATTTAGGGACAATGTTGTGTTATTTTGGTAATTTAGGTTGAATTGGTCACTCATACACACCCAACCACCTGTTTATGTTAATTCTAATTCTATTAGGTCCAATATAAGTCAAAAGTGTCACAAAAACAACACCCACCACTTGCAACTAGGGAAAATGTAGACAATTTGTAGTACATTTGTACATGACTTCCCTAATTTACTTTAAATTGAATAAAAAATTGTTTGATTGGGGAAATGTAGGTCAAATTAATGATTTATTCAGACCCAACCACCCATTTATTCTAGTTTTATTTGGGATTAGGTCTATTATAGATGAAAAGTGACACAAAAACATGTCCATTTGGATTAGGGTAAACATGATAATTTGTACCACAATCATGTGAAATTTCCATAATTCATTTTGAATGCAGGTACAAAGTGGTGTGATTGGGGAAACATAGGATAAATTGGTGACATAAACACTCATAATCAACCCTTTATGCCAATTTTAATTTTAATTACATTTGTTATAGGGCAAAAGCTACACAATAATAATATCTAGTTGTAACTAGCAAAAATACGACAATTTAGGGAACATTCATGCATAATTTCCATAATTCACTTTGAAATCAAGCACAAATTCATGTGATTAGGTGGGGGAATAGAATCTAAGATATTATGCGACATTAATACTAATATCCTACCTTAGGAAGATCATTTCATATTTTAAATGCTTTGATATATTATTCACTGCATTCATGTTTAGGTTATTCATTTATGGTATTAGGTTCTCCATTTACCATATTAGGTTTAATTATTACATCATTTGGCTCTTAAATTCTTTCATATGGCATGGAACATTTTGGAGATCCATATGCATAATAGTTTCATTGTTTTATTAGTATTTAATTGTATTCATTATAAGTTTCTACATTTATATTGATCTCAATTTCATTATTGGTGGGACCCAAATTTAGAGTGAAAGACACAAATTCACCTTATTTGAGAGATTTCATCATTTTCCTTATTGTATCTTGCTCTCAAAGATCTTCCTTTCCATATATGATTTGGTTGTGCTTTCATATTTATTTGTTTCAATAATAAAATACCATGATGACATAAGTTTTTAACCTTCAAATGAAAAAGGGTGAATAAATCAATAAAATATGATGAAAAATAATCTCTTTATGTAATAATAATTGTATATAACTATGTATATCAATCTAATATAGTATATTTATCTATTTTATATGAAAAAATTTAATGTGGGGTCATTTGGGAATCAGAAGCTGAGTTTTAGGTTCATTAGAAACATATATTTTTAAAATGGATATCTATTATAAACAAATATTTCTTCAAATAAATATCAATTCTAAATAGATATATGTTTTAAACAAAAATAAATGTCCTTGCAATATTGAATTACATAGTCACAATTTCAAACCTTAAACACTTAACACTAAAAACCCTACCATAAACCCTAAAACCTAAAACCTACACACTGCACCATATAATCCAAGCTCTATGTAACATGTTACATAAGGATCTCATGTAAAAATTAAGGATAAAAATAAGTGTTAGGTAACCAAGGAAATGTAGACAATTTGGGGCACATTGATGTATGATTTCCCTAATTAGCCTTGAATTTAAGCACAAAGAGTGTGATTTGGGAAATATAGGTTAAATTGGTGATGTACGCACACCCAATCACCCCTTTATGTCATTTTTAATAGTGATTAGGTCTATTATAGGCCAAATGTGTCACAATATAAACATATACACTTGCAATCAAAGAAAAAGTAGACAATTTTAGGTGCAATAATTCACTACTTCCATAATTAACTTTAAATTCAAATATAAAGTGGTGAAATTGGGGAAACTATGTAAAATTGGTGACTTGTGCACACTGAAAAACCACTTTATGTTGATTTACTTGTGATTAGGTCAATTACAAGACAAAATAGACACATTATTATTTATAAGAGACTATAGGTGAAAATATATGTGTATTTGTGTTGCTTTTAAATGGGTGGACAACTATTCATAGATAGATTTGAGTGAGTTATTATAAGATATAGAGAGAATGTAGGGATTGGGGTGGACCCCTTTTTTATAGGATGTTCTTGTGTATAAAAAATTAATGTCATCCTATGAATAAAATAACTAAATATTGTTGTATTATTTATTATGAATTCTAATATCAAATTATTAGTTTCTCTATCATTTAATTGAAATATAATATTATAAGTGTGTGTGTGTGTGTGTGTGTGTGTGTGTGTGTGTGTGTGTGTGTGTGTGTGTGTGTGTGTGTGTGTGTGTGTGTGTGTGTGTGTGTGTGTGTGTGTGTGTGTGTAAGTGATCAATGGATAAAACCATATGAGCGTCCCAAAATAGATATGGATTATTTTTACAGGATACCTACAAGAGAGATTTTATGTTTTTTTTTTTTTTTTGCTCAAAAATTAGGACCTATATATTCACTATGTATTTTTTACACAAAGTATGTGCACACCTAAACAATACATGTCCATATATATTTCAATATAGCCTCCAAATAAATGTTTTCATTGTTTCTTTTTTGCACTTAAAAAACATATGGTGTAGTTTGGATACATTATGTGTATTTATTATGAAAATAAAAAACTAGAATGTTTTTACATATACAAGTGAATTTAAAATGTCCCACCTATTCATTCTTGATTTCTTTGACTTTTGAAAGGGTGAAATATGTAGTTATTTGTTAGTAATTAAAATTTATTTCTATCTTTATGTTGGAGGTATAAGATGATTGAGAGGGGGGTGAATTATTTATCCAATTTTTCTTTTATTTCACCTATCATTAATGATTCATCATTAAAAATTATAAGAACTTGAACAATCATCAAGACAAAGCTATCACATTCAAAGCATGAACATGAGAAGCACATCACAACACATCATTTATGTGGGAAATCCTCTGGAGGAGAAAACCCAATCTCAAGCATACAAACCAATGGAATAAATTCTTATAAATATGTCAAAAACATGAGACTTTAGACTAGAACCAATATATCAAGGAGCACCCACCCCTCAATTTAGTCCAACACTTACTAGACCTTTAGCTATCTCTAACTAGCAAGGAGGCTGCAACTCCCTAGTTGATTAAGCACATACTCAACCACCTTGGATCTGATGTTCACTAATTATCTAATGTATTATACATTTTATTATGACCTTATATTACTCTAACACCTTCAAACCATCCTCTCAACCTCATACAAGACTTTTTTTCTTCTACATCACTCAAATATACAATTGAGATTATTTAGCCTTGAAACAAGCACACTATTAACTTAGCCCTTGAAACACCACTTGTCAAAATTATTCACATATTAAAAAAGGTATTATAATTATCTCCATGGGTTAAAATAACTCTATAAATCCTTCTAATATTCACTTTAAACCTTCATTCACTAACTCTTAGAAATAGGTCTACGAGACCTTGCTTAAATACAATAATCATGTTCATACACATACAAGTCAGATATGATGATTTACAAAAATATATTACTCTTAGGATAGGTCTCCACACATGTTACATGGGTGAGACACATGCTTCATATGTTGACCATTGCCTCATTATCCCAAATCCTCCAATAGGTCTAATTAAGACCTAAAGCAATTAGGCCTTCAAATCCACACGTTACACTTTGAACCTCTCAGACCACCTTAAACCTATATTAATGTTTCAAAAACATCAAATGAAACTTTAATATTTATCTTATATTATTCATATGGGTCCACATAACTTGAAACTCAAACTCACACCTTGAAGCAAGCAATTCTAGCCTTCTCACCAATAGGTCTAGAAACACAAAAAAAAATAGTCTTCTAGAACTGAAGCTTACTATTGATTTTATCATATGACCCAATAAAAAAATTATTTTAATATATCATAAATGACCTTAGAAACAATATAAAATAAATTTAAACTCATCAAATAGGTCTACATACCTCAAACCATCTCTCCTAAGAAGACCACTCAGATTGGTCACATACAGTCAAAAATAGTCAAACCATTCTAACTCTATATATCTGATAAAGGAAATATAATGACATATAATAAATTATAATAAGTATTTGGGACTTATATAGGTACATAAAACTCATTTTATGTTACAAAACTACTTAAACACCATCAAACTTACTCCTTCAAAATGACCACTTAGACTACCTATAGCTTCCAATAGTACAATCATGTAGATGTTCTTTTATAACACTTAAAAGAATAATTTCATAATCTATAATACAAATTAATAGATTATATGTGATCTATATATCACACTCATTTAGATATTTATCTTTTTCAAACATCTTTCATTGGTTTAATAGACAAATTCCTCATGTCACTATCTCATAGTATTCACTACTCAGATAAGCCACTTTGAAATCACTACTTCACCTATGTTTAAGCAACATCACCAATTTAAAATATGTAATAGGTCTTAATAAAATACCCCAAGTCATTTTATTCATCCCTACTCACCTAGAACACTTCCCAAAACACATATTCATTTTTCCTAGATATTGTTCATTATTTTTATTATTTGTAGATTTTATGAATATCCATCCTAGAACATCAAAATGGTTTAAAAATCGATCATATATTGAAAAAAAAAACACCATATAACTCAATATAATTTTTTTTCATTCAATATCCAATGACTCTCATGCATTTACTTAGTCAACCTTGCCTACAACATCATTTTTTCTAGAAACAAGCTTCTTTTTATACCTTCTACTTATTATCCTAACAAACCAAAACCACATAGAGTTGCCTAGAGGAGTCCTATTTATGATTCAATAGTCAAAATTTGTTAACTAATCCATTTTGGTTCATTTATATCAATTTATTTCTAATTATTTCTCTTTAAGGGTTTGCAATCACAAAAACCTACTTATCTTCTTAACATTCATTCATAAAGTTGAGGGCTTAATTTCCATGAAAAATTCTTGTGGAATATTATTAGGACAATTACTCAAATAATCCAAAAGTATTAGGTCACCATGAAAAATTTACACATTCCAATTAACATTATAACTTTCTTCTCAAGCTAGGAATTTGACCCAAGAGTGAATAGTTAGTATCGTGTTAGTTTCAAAATGAAAACAAAATGAAAGACACACACTAACTAGCATAACATATCTAGGCATAGACACTAGGGAGATATTAGTTTTAAAAACATGAATAAAACACACAAATAATATTCAAAAAAAATTATTTTACCTTCCTTGGATGCTCCAAAATTCTTTTTGTAGTGGCTTACTCGGTTTGTGCTCATGAAGTCTTCATCAAAGGAGGCTTGGCTATCTCCTCTTCTCCTTGGCACCTTGTGGCTTTGGATTGGCTTGGAATAAATTTGGCATGGAAACACTAAATTCAATAAATTTTGAATATATTTGAGAAAAATAAATTTTCACCAAAATAGCTTAGAAATTATGTTCATGGCCTCTTTATTTATAGATTTTTGTAAATGGCCAGAATCAATCTGAACCATCCATCTCAAGATTGAGATGTGTGGCTAAGAATTACTCCAATTATGCAATTAATATTGATAAATAGGATCATTAATATTTGGGATAAAAGAGTAATTAAGAGGCATGGAGGGCATTGATGAGGCAATGGAGGCATGAATCTTGATATTTGTAGCATTTATGGCCTAGGGATGTCTTCCCAAGAAATGAGATCACATGATGATGGAGATATTTATTATTAATTTACAAAAATAAGTATTCAACAAGTTTTCATAGAATTATTAATCAGGCTCTAATTTTTTTTATTATCTTTTAAACATGATTAATCACTTTGTGTATAAATTACTTAAATTGATCAAAATGCCTTGTTATTAGTTAAAATTTTGAGTGGATTGGAATCAAAATGCGATGTCATATGCATTGGATTTGTTATCCCATTTAGGATGTTGTCAACACAAAATAAAAAATTCACATGTCTCATGAAAGAGATTTGATAGAAAAGAGCAATCAAGAGCCCCTAGGTGGAAAATTAGCATTTTGACTTGAAATGATTTAATCAAATTTAGTTGGCCCATAAACTACACTATCCCATTTAGTGATACTCTAACCAAAATTGGTACTTGAATATATCAATTTCAACTCATTTAACTCATTTAAGTGTTTTTAAGCCAAAATGTGCATTTTGGTGACAATTGGTCAAAATCCTAGTTGGAGGTTATTGATGGCCAAATTTAGGTGTCTACAGGAATCCTTCATTCTACATGCATAGGTGACCTTCCAATGTTATATCTTGATTTTTCTTCATCCTTATTACCTAAAACTTGATCATCACATTTAAACCACCTTGTCATACATCATTACATTATTGTAAGAGCTCTACCATCTTGGAATCTCACCTTGACCCTTCATTTGGACCTCACTAGGTCATTATGCACACTAGGTCTAGGATTACAAGTCAAACTTGGATATATAAAGCACTAGGATCATTATTATAAATATATAAACTTATCATCAACATGTCATATTCACTCATTCCATTATCTATATATATCCTCCATGTTCTCTCTAGCCTCAACAAGCTCAATGTATTAAGCTACCAAGTTTATGCCACCATATAAGGCTACCAAGCTTATGCCAACACACTTTGTCTTCTCTCCTTGACTTATAACACTAACAACATGCTTGATACAACATGAAAATTACCAAACAATGATTACATTATCTCATATGCCTCCAATCCTACCTTGCACAAATTTAGGCTCAAACTCTGACCATCATGACATCACCACTTTGTCATTACCCTTGGCATTAATGCACACATGACATTAATCCCTTTACATCAATGACAACATACCTCCAAAAAACTCCCCATTTGTCACTAATGACAACATCTTCTTCTCCTTTTCCCCATTTTCCATTAATGACAAAGTGGACATATGTTCCTCTCAAGTTCATCAACATAGTTCTCTAACCTGAGGACCTATCTTGTTACATAGCTCCCCCTTTATCCATGCATGAAGGTTCAATACAATGTCAAAACACATGAATTCATTTGATCAAGTAATAATATCAATCTTTTGAATTCACTTTTATAACATACTCTTACATATCTCCAACATGATTGAAGGTTCTTCACATATGCTCCCCCTCACATCATGCACATCTCTCCAAGCCATTCAAGCTAGTTAGCTCCCCCTAACTCATTGATCCCATATGATCCTCAAATCAACAAGAAACATATACAACATCAATATTCAATATTTAACATAAAAACTAAGAACCTTACTTATTATGACCTAGAATAAGTCATCCTTAGACTGTTGAACTACTTCAAAGCAAACTCAACATACCAACATGTTCCTTCAAGATCTTATGAGGTCATATTGGCATCAACAAAACATAAAATATTCTAAAAATAACATTTAAGGGCACTACTTGAAACGTCATCACTCAAATCACTATCATTTTGATATGATATAGGAAAATATCATATACATAACTTAGAAACCTTTTTCATGATATCAACAACATACCATCATGGATACTTCTATAGAATCCTCTTCAAAAAATACAAGAACCTTATGATGCTACAGGACATTTATTATTATCAAAACTTAATCAACACCTTCAAGGCATATACAACATGTCAAATCACTTTTATAACAACATATATGAGATCTCCAAGAAACCACAATAGTCATCAAGCCTACATGGATTATAACTTCTCCAAAACCCTTTATGGAAAACACAGTCATACAAGTCTATGAGTATCGTCTTCACAACAATAAACCTTTTATCATAACCAATCTTCTTTACTCTTCAAACATCAAAAAATCAATAGGTTTTCAATCACTCAGTGATTCTCAAATCATTCTACCTCTCATGGTGTAGACACCTAAAACTGGCCACCAATAACCTCCAATTAGGGTTTTGACCAATTTTCACCAAAATGCACAATTTAGCCTAAAAACACTAAAACACATTAAAAGCTATGAACCTGATATAGTCAAGAACTAATTTTGGCTAGGGTATCCCTAAATGGGGCAATGTAATTTATTGGATAGTTAAATTTGATCAAATCATTTTGAGTTATAATGCTAATTTTACACTTAGGTACTCTGGATTGCTCTTTCCTATCAAATCTCTTACACAATACACATGCCTTTGTTATTTATTTTCAGTAACTTCATAAATGGGATAATATATTCAATGCATCTGACATTGACTTCCAATTCCAATTTAGTCAAATTTTAGACCAATAACAAGGCACTCTAATCGATTTGAGTAATTTGTGCATAAAGTGATTAAACATGCTTAAGAGATAATTAACACAATTCAAGGCATAATTAATAATTCCATGGAAACTTGATGAATACTTTGTTTTGAAAATGAATATTGAATATCTTCATCATCAGGTGACCTTATTTCATGAGAAGACATTCCTAGACCATAAATGCCACAAATATCAGGATTCATGCCTCCCATGCCTCATCAAAGCCCTCCATGCCTCTTAATTGCTCCTCTATCCCAAATATTGATGAACCTATTTATTAATGTCAATTACAAAATTGCATTAATCCTTAGCCACACATCTCAATCCTGAGATGGATGGTTTAGGTTGATTCTGATCAATCTAAAAAATCTATAAATAGGAGGCCTTACCACATGAATTTTAACACATGATTATGCAAAGTTATAATGCATAATTGATTACAAAGATTCATGCAACTAGTATTACCATGACAGTGTGTTTTTTATTTGATTTCATTCACTAACACAATACTAATCTCCTCTTCTTAGTCAAATTTCTAGTTCACTCATCAGTCACTATTGGTATAACTGATGTCAATTAGATAACTATCATTGATTAGTAAGTGTAACCATTGTTGGTTATATAACTGATGTTGGTCACTATTTTTTTCTTAAAAATTCAACCTGAGAGCTAATAGGCCATTTTGAAATACTTGGTTTGGGACCATATAGACTCCATTTTAAATGATTTTTTTAAAACCACATGTTTTTTCCTAAATTTTCATAATTTTACATTATTTTAGCTTCAAGTTTCATATATTTTTCACAAAATTTTGAAAATCTATTTAAAATGTTTCTAATCTAAGATATTTACTTTTGGGGTGATGCCTTAAGGGTAGACATGTAACCATTAGACTTGGAACTTGTTAAAACATGATATTAAGACATCTTTGGCATGATTATAAAATCAGTTAGGAACCTTGTTTTGGTGATTAATTAAAAATTTAGATGCTTAAATGAATGTTTTCAAAGTTCACAATCTTAAGACCAAGGGGTCAAATGAATATTATTAAATCTTTCATTTGGGCTTAAAATTGAATTCACTTGTCATTTTTGTCTTCAATAGTTGTTTGATGTAATTTTTTTTACAAAAAAGAGGGGTGTTGTGTGTATTCTCTTCCATTTTTCCCCTTTAGGGAACCCTTGGAATCAAAACTTCCATTCCTATTATAAAAATCCTATTCCAAGGCTTAGAAAGAATGTCATCAAAAGCACTCCCCAAAAACTCATCAAAGTTTGGGTGACCTTGAAAATGACCCTAAAGTTTTTTTTTATGTCTTTAATTTCATTGCATCTTGGCTTGTGGGGGGACATCATTAAATCCTATGAGTTTTTTAGGGAAGCTTTGACTCGAGGTTTCATCTCCTAACATTGACTTCACTTTGCACATGAGATGTATCTACATTTGGACATCACACTACACTGAGTGAACAGTAAGATGTAATGGTTGTAAAAAGTACTAGACATTTTTACAAGTAGGAAATCCTATGGTCACCCACTTTCTATTCTTGTCTTTTAAATTTTTTGATGTGAAAGTCATTGTTCAATTAATTCCCCTAAAAATGTTCAAAATCTTGCTAGTTTAGTCAACCCCACATTGCCATACCCTTGCTAGGAATTGTACGATTATACTTAGTGTATTTTTGTCACTTTTGCTTGGTATGTTTTGAGACTAAAACTTGTTTGTTTGTTCATAAACCATGTCAAAACCAATTTGTCTATATGTCACTCTTTTGTTTAAATAGGCATTATGATGGCCATTTTAGACCACACTTGTGCCTTGAAATTTTTTTGAAAGTTGTTTATGTGTGTGTCAATTTGAGTTGCAGAGGGTAGTATTATGTTTCCCAAATCACACCAAACTATTTTTGCCTTTTACTCTTTTGAAACATAACATAACTCACATCATTCGAGCATGCTTATGTCATTAGGTTGTTTAATTTGTTTGAATACTTGTTTCACCTTGTGCCAAAACCTTTTTGTTTCAAATCATGTCATGTCTACCATTTGGACCTTTATCTTATGCCATCATGCTATCCAATCTTGTCTAGATTATTTGGTCAAATCCTAGTTTTCTAATGTTTATTTTTTAATTAGCCTTATCAATTTTGGATTTAAACATTGATTAATTTTTATTTAGGCCTTAATTTGTGGGGCTGATACATTGATCTTTCTATTTTGGGTTGCATAACTTCGATTAATCGGTTACCCAATTTTGAAAACTATTGATGGTTTGTTTGTTTAATGCATATCCTCATCATTTTTTATGTCTTTATTTGGGAGAACGCATCCTTTTTCCAAAAGTTTTGCCTCATGCCTTATGCCAACTGATCATGTTTATGTTTTATGCTATGTGTTGGGTCTATGTTAAAGTTGTTTCCAAAAAAATTAGATTAAATAAAATCACATCAAACCTTTGTTTAAGTCTAGTTTTTGATTTTTTTGGCCAAAATTACTAGCGTATGTCTATTTTTTTGAGCCTACATCTTGACTCTATGTTTGGTTAAAAGACCTATCAACTCAATTTTACCCTTTTCTAGTTTAGACCTTGTTTGGAAAAATTTGACCTAGAACTTTGACATGTCAGTTTTTATTTAGACACTTGACCTTTTATGAGTATGAAATTTGAAATTATACATTTGATGCTAGGATATTTTATGTGAAGTATTAGCACAAATCATTTTAGAGATACAACTCCACCTTTTGACTAAGTTAGACTAAGCATGAACCATTTGTCATTTGGACATAGTTTTTAAGAGCTTATAGAACTCTAAGCCTTTTTATTTCAAATATTTCATCATTTGAATAGATATGTCTAGCTACACTTATGGTGGAGTCACATACAATCCAACTTATGATAGAATGGTCACAAAAAATCCCACTAGGAACCCTTATAGAAGAATATTTTCTAAGGAGTTTTATTATTCTCCCTAAAAAACTCTATATGGGGAACATAATCAAAATCCCAAAAATACAAATCAAAACCTTGATTGGCATGAAGATTCTTATGAGGAGGAATTTGAAGACCCAACTATAGATAATGTTGTTTGGGATATGGATCCATACCCTCTTTGTAATAATCAATACATAAAACATAGTGAAGAACTAGCTTATGAGCAAACTCATGACTGGGATGATATGATTTATGAAGAAGACTTGGATGCTTTGGCTTATGCAAACAATCAAGTTCCATGACATCATTTTGTTATTTGATCATCAACTACCCCTAACTCACCTTTGGATTATATGACCTATCAAGCTCTACCATATCCAAGGAATACCATTACCATTCCTAGACTTAATCCTTTGGCTTATGTGAGCAACCAAGCTCCACAATGCCCCTTCATCATTCCAAGACCTAGTCCTTTGACTTGTGATAGAAATAAAACTCCACATGCCCCTATCGTTACCATTTTAGGACTTCATCCTTTAGCTCATGTGAGCAATCATGCTCCACAAAGCCCTACCATTATCTAACCAAAAGTCATTCCTCATCCAATACCAATCCCATCCAAACCTCAATTGATCCAATCATTTAAAGACCAAGCCATGTTTAAAACTGGTGTCTTCCAACTCATTGGAAACCAAGGCCAAAATAACCAATCAATCTAAGATATTTTTGTTGAACAAACCATTTATGATAAGCCATCCTATGATGAATTTCCTATTGATCCTATACCAGTTGTCGAGGATTCTCACACTGACAAGCCAATATCTTCTAAGTCACTTCTTAATGATTCTAAATACCTTTAGGTAGATCATTACCTTGACCATGTGCCTATTTTTCAAGAGCCTCCTATTGACAAGCCAGTATCTAAGAATTTGTCTCTTGACCTTTTTCCCATCTTAGAAGAGTCCCACTTTGACAAACTAATTTTTGTGGAGCCCATTATTCCATCAGAGGCCATTACATAACCAAAAATAAATATTCAATAAGACAACATATTAACAAAGTACTCATCAGATGAAGAATCAAAGTTAGATTCAGGTTTTACTCTTGAAGCAACATCAGATTTAGCATCAGAATCAAAATCAACATCAATATCAACATTGGAATTAGAGTCCCTTGGGTTAGAATCAATAATAATATGTTCATGGTTGTTATAACATTGGTTATGCATACCTTGAAGATCAATTTGAATACATTTTTTATTCTTCTATAGTTTTTGAGGATGATTACTTCAACTTTGACACAAGTTATCCTAGTATCTTCTATGAGGATTGTGTATCCTCTCCCTATTCCATAGGCCATTACCATCAACCAAAATAGACATATCATTGGCATTCCATCTCCCATGAGTGTCGATTGGGATCGATATAATCACACTTTTTTTAACTACATCCATAATGACATAGCAGTTGAAGAAGAGCAAGGAGGCCAAGACCACATTCATATATCAAAAGAAAACTTTCTTAGTGAAACTTTTATAGAGGTGTTATGGGACAATCAAAGTCAAAACTCAGCATCTTTTAGTGAAAAATTTTTAGAAGCACTAGAAGACAATCAAAATCAAAAATCAACATTCCTTAGTGAAACCTTCTTGGAGCCACTATAGGACAATCAAGACAAATTCATTGGTGAAAACCTCGTTGAGGTAGTAATAGCTAAGCATAAAAGTTCTTCACTACTTGATGAAGACAAAATCAAGTATCAATTCAAAATAGATTCCTATCTAAAACTAATCACATGGTAGCTATTCTCGAGATCAAACAATAAAAAAATCTAGTGGTCCTATCAAGGTAACAAGTCTTTAGCCCCATCACAACCAAAGTTATGTTGAATCTAGCATCAACAACATTACATGTGACTAAAAGTCCTAATCCTCATTTTTTTCTCCACCATTACACATTCCATTATCATCTACCATTCCATTTCACAATCAAACCTACCATCCATTAGTTATCCTTATTTACCATCCATGGTCACACTTTCCTTTATAGAGGTTACAAAGATACCTTGTCTCGATGTTTGAAGGAATCAAAATCAATGACCAATGAAGATCACAAAAGCATTTTTGAAAAATAGATTTATATTGAGTTCTTGATAGATTAGATATTCAGACGAGGTGTGGGGTATCAATTAACATGATTTATTATTTTTTTGTATCATTTATTGATTAGGACATGCATCTCCCCATCAATAGGAATAACAAAATCAAAAACAACACCCAGGCCAAAAACATGTACCATACCATTTCATATGCCATTACCATTTTTACATATGCCTATTTTCCATTATTATAGATCTTTCCATTCACCCCATCACTTGGGAGCAACCCTCTTACCATTTTATCCAATCTATCTAGACCATCATTATCCTAAAACAATGTCATTTGATCCTATCATTCCATTTCTATCTAGACCAAAGCCTATTTTAGCCATCCTACCCAATCCTATTTTGATCTTCATTCATTTGCTTCTTCCTACACCTTTTATGGGGGGATTCCAATCAAGTTTCAATAATCAATCTAATCCATGTTTATAATGACAGTCTATGAAAGTAGTGTGACAGTTGATCTAGCAAGATATCTTTCATCCTATATCCATGTTTGTTTATGTGAGCTTGATTATAACCACCTATGGGCAAATTAGTGTCTCACCAATCTTGCTGCTAATTATAACCACCTATGGGAAAATTAGTATCATTGACCTATGCCTTTGTATCCTAGTTACAACCACCTATGGTAAAACGAGGGGAAACACTTATCTATCATACATTGTTACATCACCTGGCCATCACTATTTTCATTTGACTAGTCATTTGCCATATTTGAGAACTTGTTGGGACCTAGTTGGCTTTTCCCTACCTTTTGTGTGGATGGAATTACTATGAATTGAGGTTATTTTAGGACTATGTGGGTCATGCTCAATTCATGTTGAGATCACTTTAGTCCCCCTTTCCATACACTCTCACCATTTTGTGAGCAACTTAAGACAAAGCTCTCACCATTTTGTGAGCAAGTATCTTGTCATTCTCGATCGAGTTAAGATACCTCAAAAATGATAACAATATTCATAATATTTCAAAATACAAAAACATTTTTCCTATCTAAGCTTAGTCAATTATACTTGATCCACCTGAGGGGGCATTATCATTATTAGGATTCTTTCTTTTGATTTTATTTTTAGGCTTTTTATTTGTTTATTTACTTCAAGTTATTTGTTTGTTTGTTCGCTTGCCTATGTGTTTTGCTTTCAGCACTATTTCCTCAACTCAATCTATATGCATTCATGGTGATTCCTCAAGCACATTATTTTTGAGTCTATCCATATTCATATATCAATATTATAATCATGGTTTTTATCATTAGTCTATTTTTTTTTAGTGTTTGTTAGATTGGGAGCTAGTCCTTATGTATATTTTGGGATAGTCTTCATGGTGTTCTATCATGAAGCTTACCATCACATGCTATAAAAAATTAGCTTCAAGAAGGTATACAATCAATGGAGCTATGGAAACTTCTCATTGGCACCTTGGTAAACCCTTCCATCCCACCATTGATCAAATTAAGCCATTGGCCATTCTAGTTTTATCATTACTAATAAGGATGAGCATCTCCTCATTTGTATGTATAACTGAATCATTTCTAATGATCAATCTTATTCCTCTATCCATATATTTCATTACTTTACACCCACTCATCTTAAATCTATATTCTAGGTTATATCCTTGCATTATGCTTGTTAATCAACCCTAATTAGGGCACAATCATATTTATCCAACCTAAATCCCCATATGATTATAACCACCTATGAGCAAATCATTATATAGACTTTTATTCTTGATTATAACCACCTTTGGGCAAATCAACATCCTTTTTAAATAAATGCATGTAGGCATTTTCTCATTTGGATTAATCTAAAGCACATGTGTATTCCACCTTTCCTCTTGTTTATTTTTGATGGACCATCTATCAACATATGTGGCAGCCACTCCCTCGAGGGGGCATCATCATAGGCATCCCAAAAACCATTTGGAGCTTTATTCTTTAATCATCTTTTTGTTGGCATATCAGCCATTTCTCATTATTTGAGAAGACATTACTTTGCCTATGATTTTAAACACCTTCCCAAATAGGGGAAACTTGTAGACACTTAAAACTAACCACTGATAACCTCCACTCAAGCTTTTGACCAATTTCCACCAAAATGAACAATGTGGCATAAAAACACTAAAACACATTAAAAGCTTTAAACCTAATATTATCAAGAGCTGATTCTGGCTAGGGTATCCCTAAATGGGGAAATGTAATTTATGGGCCAACTAACTTTGATCAGATCATTGTAAATCAAAATGCTAATTTTACACCTAGGTACTCTGGATTGCTCTTTCTTATCAAATCTCTTACACAAGACACATGCCTTTATTATTTATTATCAGTAACTTCCTAAATGGGATAATAGATCCAATTCATCTAACATTGACTTCCAATTCTAATCTAGTCAATTTTTGGACCAATAAAAAGGCATTATGATCAATTTGATTAATTTGTGCATAAAGTGCTTAAACATGCTTAAGAGCTAATTAACCCAAATCAAGGCATAATTAATAATTCCATGGAAACTTGTTGAATACTTTGTTTTGGAAATTAATATTTAATATATTCCATTGTAAAATCATTTTACCTCTCATCAAACCATTCATCTTCTTATCAAAGTATAACATGCATCTTAGTTTGTCAATGTTCCTTAAATTTCATTCCATTATTTTGAATCTTGTACTTTAGACCCCTTTTTGAGCCAACTATGAAAATAACTACATGAATTCATGAAATAAATTATCCTTGGTTCATTATACTACTCATCAATATATATTCATCTTCATGACAAGGAACATAATCAATTCAACGAACTCCAACTCTGTCTTCATGCAAACCCATAATTTCTTCATCTTCAGAATAATGAACTCCTTCATGGGATTTGTGGTATGGAAACAGGACCTCCTATGACCATATGAGGTCATCAATACATTAATTATCTCATTTTTCATCATTATCATTTTGGAGAGTTATCAGTGATGTCATGGAAGTTTCCAGGTGAGTTGATAAAGTGTCTTGATAGTCAAAGTGTTAATGACAAAGTGTACAATTTGTTTGTCATAGTATTCTTGAAGTAGGATTGGTTGATCTTTAGTTTTGGCATGATTAGGGATGGGTATAAAGTATTTAACATTTTTAAATGGTCTTATCAGTGGTTAAGGATGATTTGATAGCTTATGGAAGTGCATGGTATTCATGTAGTTCTTCATTATGTTTATCCTGGCATAGTTGGTTCTATGACAAAAAAATATGAGTAGGTAGTTTATTGACATCACTATTTACATGTATGGATGAGTCAAGTGGATTTGTTTATATGGGTGTGATAAAATTATTCCCAAATTTTTATGGTCTAAATTTTAGGTCATGTGGTTGAGTAGAGCAAAATATATAACTGTGCAAAGTTAGCTTCCCAAGTAGTTTGTAACATTTTCCCATACTTAGCCAAATTTACAAAGGAGATCTAACGATGTGCATTTAATTGCATCACATATATATGACATGAAATGAATCCAAGATTAATGTCTAAGTTCAAGTATATCTAAGTAATTAGTTTGATGGTGTTATATTTCACACATGTGAAGGTTCTAGGAGTAGCTTAATATATGGATGGATTCCACTATGAAAGAAGATCATATAGTTTAAATTTTAAGATATGTGATTAAGAAAAATTAAAGTTATTAAGGTTAAAATTTATCCCTCTAGGAAAATTACAGTGGTTCACATACTTATTTAAATTTTCATGAAGTTAAAGACCATGACTAGATAAGGATCTAATAGTGAGTGGGTGTTCATACATGTAGATCTATAATGTGTATTAAGTCAAAGAGGTCAAAGTGTCTGACATTTAAGTAAGTTAAAGCCTAGGATACTCTCAGAGATAATGACAAGTGAATTTGTTCTAAATTTTTAGGAATTAGTGATATGATGACAAGTGCTTAATGTTTAACAGTGAGCAAAAGTAAAGATCGAGCTACTTCTAAGAAGATCAACGATGTATATTTGGTCAAATTTGCCAAGAAGCATGAGATGAGGTCAAAATGATAGTTGTTTAGAATAGTTAAATATCAAGATAATTTCAAGGTAGATTGATGAGTTTTATTCATTAAATCAATGAAATGACATGAAATGTTGACAAAGTATTTGATGTTTAACAGTGACTGTTGGAATTTGATTTTTCAAATTAACGAAGGAAAAACTAGTGCTTAGTTTTGGAGCTATAAATTTTGATCCATGACGAATTTCTTGATGTAGTAAAAATAAAAATTGTAAAGGACCTCAAGATGAATCAAAAAAAAAAATTAGAATTTCTAAAAAAAATTAAAGTCAAATTTATTGAGCTCCAAAGTTGACTATGTGTTTGACTATGGTTTGTAAGTGAATTAAGAAAGATAATTGAGTTTGCTTTATAAGTATTTGGATGTTTCAAAGGAACTCAGATATTGAATAGTATTTTATACTCCTTGAGGATGATCTATGTGGATTTTTGAGGTTTGACCAATCCATATTCAGTATGAACAAATACTTATAAGTTGACCATTTGTTCGTTCATAGTGTATTTTTGTATAAGGTTAAAGATTGATCTATTTTGCTTTAGTAGAGGAGTGTTATGATGACTATGATCATTTGAAGATGTCAAATAGGTCATGTGGAGTGTACCTATGCATTTGGAAGTGGTATTATGTTTCTAAATTTCTTGATGGAGTGATAAATGGGTGAATAGGTCTCCATGAGACCTATAAGGGCTACTAAGGCCTAATTGAAAGGTGTAGCTTCTTAAGTGTGACCCATAATTGCTATGGCTGACTTGTGAGGATAGTATTGAGATATGTAAGATGACTTAGGGGTTAAGTAAATTCTAAAGGCTGACTAAGAAGATAATAATCTTGAAGGATCTATAGAAGGTGAAATCAAATGTGGTGATTTCTAGACTGACAGATCTGAGAGAAGAGGTGTGTGTGAGAGTTGAAGAGTGAAGGAAAGGAGAAATGGTGTGTGCCTAGTTGATGGGTTATAGAGAGTAATAGGTTTATGACTATGTGTATGACTTGTAAGTTATATTTTTGATGTCAAAGATAACACTCTTGCAGGTTTGAATATTGAGGATGAGTGAAGAGGTCTAGAGTGATCCAAAAGGATGTTTTTAATGCCTTAAGTGTGAGTGAAGGATAGATGATGTTTGTGTAATCTTTGTGGTTTTGTTTTAGAGTAAAATTAGAGTTTGGACTATGTGTATAGCCATTTGGTCATGTTATTAAGGTTATGACATAGTTATTTATAGGAAGTGTAGTGTGATCCAAAAGGTGGTTTTGGATGTTTATGGCTGTGTGAAGAAGTGAAGAGGAATGATATAAATTATATCTCCATAATATTCATAGGAAATAAATGTTCAATAAATTTTAATATCATGGGTTTTTTGAGGTTTCTCAACATCTAGGTCAGAAGGACTTGACCATCTTAAGGGCAGGTACTCCTTATGGAACAAGTGTTTCACTAAATTTTGGTTAGAAGGACTTGGCCATCCTAGGGGAAGGTATTCCTTGTGGAATAGTTGTTTCACTAAATTTTGTTCATAAGGACTTGAACATCCTAGGGGTAGGTCCTCCTTATGGAACATGTGTTTCACTAAATTCTGGATAGAAGGACTTGACAATCCTTGTGGGAGGTGTTCCTTGTGGAATGGGTGTTCCACTAAAGTCTCATGTTTTTAATACCTTATAAGATAAATAGTCCATGTGTTTATAGGATTGAGAGTGGGTTTTATTCCCAAATAGGTTTTCCCACATAGATCTTGTGTTATGTGTGTGATCTTGCATTATCTATTTTTTAGTGCTTTAAACATCTTAAATGCTTCATGAATGGTTGTGTTGAATGATTAAGTGTTTGAAGGATTTAGAAATTGAATTAGATTATTTTCCACCATTTATTCACCCCCCTCTCAGTGGTTTGTACTTATAAAAATTGGTATCAGAGTAGGTCCTTTGTTAAAGGCTTGACATCTTGAAGGAGATCCAAGGTACAATATGGGTAGCTATCAAATTCAAGGAGGTTTTCCCACTAAGTGAGAATTAATGTTTAATGGATCCAATTAGGATTTTTGGAGTTCAAAGATGAGAACCTACATTACGTACCTAGGGTTTGATACTTGGTAATCTATTGTGGATGGTTATTCTATACCTACCATTCCTTTATTTAGTGTTATAGATAAGAATTTATTTGAGAACAATTCTAAGGCAATGAATGCTATCACTTGTGGTCTTTCAGAGACTAAATACACCAAAGTAATCCATTGCATATCTTTCAAGGAAATGTATGATAAATTAAAGACTATTTATGAATGAGATTGAAACGTTAAGTTGCCAAAGTTATAGATTCACTAAAAATAATTTGAGTCTTAAGATAAAGGAAGAAGATTTTATGGTAGCCTTTCTATAGAGAGTTGGCGAGATTGTGAACATCATCAGAGGTCTTGGAGAGAAGCTTGAATAAGATATTGTAGTTCAAAATGTATTAATGCCTCTCTCTCTAATGTTTGATTATAAAGTATCTACTGTAGATGAAATTCATGATCTTACTCAGTTGAAGATGGATGAATTGCATGTCATCTTTATTGCTTATGAGATGAGATTAAATTATTATATACCACCAAAGAAGGAAGAAAAATTCAAGATAGAAATGAAGCTAAAGAAGAAGTTATAAGATAAGAAACTCAAGCAGTATGACATATCTAATATTGATGAAGATCAACTAATTGCTTTGTTTATAAGGAAACTAAAAATAAGGCTAGCAAAGTATAAGGGTAAACTACCCTTAAAATGCTTCAATTATGGAGAAGTGGAACATTTTGATAACAAGTGCCCTCATAAGCATAAGAAGAATGATGATGAAGAGCATGGTCAAGTTCATGATGATGAAAAGAGACCATTCAGTTATGATAAAATAAAAAAGGCATTCAGAGAGTATAACAATAATAATAAGTCCTTCAAGAATAAGAAGAGACTCTAAAACAATAAATATTGTAGCTCATCAAATGAGAGTGAAGATAGTGACTTAGAGTATGATCATGAAGATGATGGTCTTGTTAAAGATGAAACCCACTTCATGGTTGAGGAAGGAAGTTTCTCATATAAAAAGGAGTCTACTTTTAGTGATTCAGATGATGATAAAGATGAGGTAAATTGTGATACTAAATAAATGAATGCTCCTAAAGAACTAAAGATTGAGAAGAATATTAACAAGAAGATGAAGTCTCAAATCAAGGAATATGAGGAGTAATTATGTGTGTATGAATCAAGAATGAATGAAGACATCAAGGATTATGAAGATATAGCCAAGCATCTTAGTTGTTAATTGGAAAATTTTGTCTACAAGCTTGAAAGCTAAAGAAGATGAATGTTAAAGGTATGTAATTAAAAATGAGTCATTAAGAGTTGAGTTATAGAAGACATCTATTAAGATGTAGTGATTTATGATATTTGAAAAGATATCAAGTGATATAGATAATATTCTACATGGTAAAAAACATGTAAGTGATAGAACTAGTCTTGGATACAAAGAAGAACTAGAAAATGCCATTGAAGATAAAATCAAGACTAATATAAATTAGATATTTAAGGTCAACAATCAGTAAAGGAATGAAGGTGCTAGTAGAGTGAAGATAAATCAGATCTGACAACCAAATTTCATGAGGTATACAAGTTTCAATGGTTATTGTTTTACCTACAATTAGTTTTGGCATAGAGATAGAGAATCCAAGAGACATGTTAAAAATGATTTTACATGGAAATATGATGGGGTTCATTAGTTAAAAGGTGAGTCTTCTTCAAAAGAAGTAATTTGTTTAAATTGTCAGAATAATGGACATATTGTAGGATTTTGTTCTAATCAAGAAAGGTAGGATAATCTTCTTATAAAAGGTATAGTATGCTTCAACTATCAATAGAGAGGTCACATTGCTAGATTCTACAAGCAAAAGCCTACAAGATAGAATAGGTTTAATCAGGATTATAGAGTACAAGAAAGAAGAAAAATTTAACTCATGAAAACCAAACGTGGTAAGTGTGTGTCATTATGAGTCTGAAGGTCCAAGTAATATGTTTGTTATGGTGGATAATGCTACTGAATTTGGAGAGTGCCAAGATCTCTCATTGTCTACTCATGTTGTGAATAAAGAGAGTAAGCTCAAGGAAAAGACCAAGGTTTTGGTTTAGGTTAGTTTTGAGGTGTGTTTGAATGATAATAAGAAACTTGCTATGTGTGAGCAAGTTTCAATATTGGTTCATGTGTTTTCAAGGTCTGAAGGTGATGTTTTGTAATGCAAAGAATATACTTTAGTGATCAAGGTATATTAAGATTCAATAGTTACTTCAAATGTTGTATATCTTATCATAGAAGAGAAAGTGAGTGATGTCGAAAAGGAACAAGTTGTCAAAGTTTGGACTAAGGATAACAAGATCAAGAAGTACTATAGATATAAAAAGATTAAAGTGGATATGTGAGCCACTCCTGGCTTCAGTTTTCTTTAAGAGCATTGTGGTGTAGAGGACATCTCTGTCTATGCTTCCTAAGAGACTCATTTCAGTGGAGAAGTGTTGTTGTGGTGTTATTTGGAAATTCCTATAAGGCAAGAGATGAGTGTTTCTAGTTGGAGTTGGTGTGTTAAGATGGGAGAAGTGCTTTGATGAGGTCAAAATGATGTCATAAGGTGTTTTTGTTGTGTATGCAATGTTTATAGGATCATAATCGGTGTTTTTAGGTGGCATAATGAGATTTATGGAATGTCAATAAGAGTTTGGAGCTTAGAAAGGTATGTGAACTTCTTTGTGATGTGTTATAGGTGGTTTTGTGTCTTGATGATCATGTTTGTGCCTTTAGGAGTTTTTTGTGTGCTCCCAAGTTTATCTTTCTTATTGTAAATCAAAGCCATGGTATAGGAATTCAAGGTTCCCAAAGGTGTAAAGGCTCAAATACTGGTCCAAAAGTGTGTGATAGTTGTCTCCAGGTGTGCAAAAAATTTCAGAGATGGGTGTTAACTAGAAGGAGGTTTGTTGACCTTGTTTATTTTTAGATTCTAGAGATTTGGGCTATACTATAAAATTGGTTTAACTTATGATTTGAGGTTTGAAGCTTCTTAATACATTGATGGGCTAAATGGGTTATCAAATCAAGCTTCATATAGATTTGAAGGTTTTTTTTTTAAATTATTCAAGTTTTTTTTCAAAATGGAGGCCTAATCAACAAGTAAATTTGTGAAGGAAGTATGTTACATAGGAGGAGTTAGGGGATGCAAATTTTTTTCTTAAGGGGGTATATGAGAGTGTTCTATAGATGAAGTTTCATGTCTTGAAAATAATTATATTGAAATTTTTTGGATCTTCAAGTTCTCCAAAAGAGAAATGCATTAGGGTTTCAAGGTGAGAGTATAGAATATGTAGGGGTACAAGGAGTCTAGACAAGCCTAGTATCAAGATTTGATGTTTTTAATTAGTTTCTCCAAAAGAGAAAGGCATTAGGGTTTCAAGGTGAGTTCTTAGGTTTGTTTGTAGCATGTTTCTTATTTGGTGAGTGGCATGAATTTCTGTTGGTGGTCATTGAGGTGGATTGAGAGAGAAGGTTAATAAGCTTATGTGGTGGTTCTTCATTGTGTGTGAAGATCTGAAGATGCTTAAGAGGTGCAATGGCTCATAGATCTTATGTAGAGTCCCTCTAAGATGTTTTCTTGGTGAGTTCCATCATATTTTAGTGATTTTGTGTGTTTTTTCTTTATTGGTTGTAGTTCTTGGGTTAAGAGAGTGTTGGCATGTAGCAAGAGGAAGTTGTCAAGGTAATAAGAGGTAGGCTCAAGGTAAGGTTGAGTTTTTATCATATTTATAAGGTGGTCCTATCCTATTGGTGGTCTTTTCAGGTCCTCAAGACTAGTTTTTGCCCACTTTATCATTGTGTCAAAGGGGGATATGGTTCCTATTATGAGAGTGCTTGAAGAAACAGAAGGAGGGTGAGTTGTATGATGGGTGTTGACATCAATGACAGAGGGGGAGATTGTTTTATAATTTTTAGTGATGTCATGGAAGTGTCTAGGTGAGTGGATGAAGTGTATTGATAGTCTAAGTGTTAATGCCAAAGTGTGTAGTGTGCTTGTCCTAGTATGATTGAAGTAGGCTTGGTTGATCTTTAATTTTGGCATGATTAGGGATGGGTTTGAAGCATTGAGAATGTGTGATGGGTCCTATTATAATTTATAGATGATTGGATATCTTTTCTAAGTACATAGTATTCATCTAGTTGTTCATTATGTTCATCTTGGCATAGTTTGTTATGTGATAGAAAAATTTGATTGGGCATTTTTTTGACATCACCATTGCCATGTATGGATGATTTAGGGGGAGTTGGTCATATGGGTGTGATAAAATTAGTCCTAGTTTTCTATGGTCCAAATTTTAGGTCATGTGATTAAGCTGGGCAAAATATATAACTATGCAAAGTTAGCTTCCTATGTAATTTAACCAAATTTCAAAGGAGATTTAATGGTATGAATTTAATCGCATCATAGATATATAGTGAAAAATGAATCTAAGATTAATGTCTAAGTTTAATTAGATTCATTTAATGATTTTTATGGTGTTATATATCACACATGTGAAGGTTCCAGGAGTAGCTTGATATATGGATGGATTCCCCTATGAAAAAAGATCATATGATTTAAATTTTAAGACATGTGATTAAGCACAATTTTTTGTATTAAGGTTCAAAGCTATCCCTTTAAGTAGATTGCATTGGTTCCCATACTTTGCCACATTTTCATGAAGTTAAAGACCAAGACTAGATAAGAATCTAATTATGAACAGATGTTTGTATATGTAGATCTACGATATGTATTGAGTCAAAGAGGTCAAAGTGTTTGATGTTTAAGTAGGTTAATGTCTAGGCTACTCTCAAAGAGATCGATGCAGCATGTTTGTTCCAAATTTTTAGGAAATAATGAGATGATGAAAATTTCTTGATGTTTAACAGTGAGTAAAGGTAAGGACTGAGATATTTCTAAGAAGATCAATGGTACGCATTTGGTTAAAATTACTAGGGAACATGAGATGAGGTTACTGTGACAATTTTTTAGCATAGTTAAATATTAGGATACTTTCAAAGGAGATAAATGATGTGTATTAATTCAATTGATGTGAGGACATGAGATGTTGACAAATTGATTGATGCGTAATAGTGATCATTGGAATTTGATTTTTCAAATTAACGAAGGAAAAACCAATGCTTAGTTTTTGAGCTATCATTTTTTATCCAAGACAAATTTCTTGATGTAGTACAAATAAAAATTGTAGAGGACTCTGAATTAAATCCATAAAAAATAGTTAGAAGGTCTAAATGTTTTTTAAATTAAATTTATTGATCTCTAAAGTTGACTATGTGTTTGACCATGGTCTGTAAGTGACCTGAGAAGGATAATTGATTTTATTTTGAGGGTATTGGATGTTTTAAAGGTACTTATGTATTGAAGAGTATTATAGACTCTCTAAGGATGATATATATGGATTTTTTAGGTTTGAAAAATCCATATTTAGTATGAACAAACACTTAGAAGCTAACTTTTTATTCGTTCATGGTGTTTTTGTGTATAAGGTAAAAGATTGATTTATTTTACTTTATTAGAGGAGTGTTATGATGATTGTGATCATTTAAGGATGTCGAAGCAGTCATGTGGAGTGGACCTATGTATTTAGAAGTGGTCCTATGTTTTTATTTTTCTCTATGGAGTGCTAAATGGGTGAATAGGTCTCCATGACACCTATAAGGGCTACTAAGGCCTAATTGAAAGGTGAATCTACTTAAGTGTGACCCATAGTTTCTATGGCCAACTTGTGAGGATATTATTTATCTTTATAATATGCCTTAATGGTTAAGGCAAGCATAGATATTGACTAATAATATAATAATCATGAAGTCTCTTTAAAAGGTGAAATCTAATATGGTGATTTCTAAACTCGAGAGACCTAAGAGAATAGGTGTGTGTGAGATTTGAAGCATGAAACAAATAAGAAAGGGTGTGTGCCTATTGGCTAGGCTAATAAATTAGGTTGATGACTATGTGTATTACCTATAGGTTATATTTATAATGTCAAAGATAGTTCTCTTAGAAGTTTGAAGATTGAGGATGAGCGAAGAGGTCTAGAGTGAACCAAAAGGATGTTTTGGATGCCTTGAGTGTGAGTGAAGGATAGATGATGTCTATGTGATCTTGGTGGTTGATTTGAGAGGAAAATTAGAGTGTGGAATATGTGTGTGACCACTTGGTCATGTTGTTAAGGTTGTGATAGAGTTGTTACTGAGAAGTGTAGTGTGATCTAAAAGGTGGTTTTGGATGTTTGTGGTTGTGTGAAAAAGTGAAGGGGGATGATATACATTTTATCTCTATCAAATTGGTAGGAAATTAGAGTTTACAATATGTTCGTATCATAGGTGTTTGGAGGGTGCTCAATATCTAGGTCAAAAAGACATGACCATCATAGGGACAGATGGTCCTTGTGGAATAGGTGTTTCACTAAATTTTAGTTAGAAGGACTTGACCATCCTAGGGGTAAGTGATCCTTATGGAACATGTGTTTCACTAAATTCTGGTTAGGACTTGACCATACTAGGGTAATCTCTTCATGTGGAATAGGTGTTTCACTAAATTCTAGTTAGAAGGACTTGACCATCTTAGGGGTAGGTGCTCCCTATTGTATGGGTGTTCCATTAAAGTCTCATGTTTGTAATACCTTATAGGATAAGTAGTCTATGTGTGTGTAGGCTTGAAAATTGGTTTTTATTCCCCAAGAGGGTTTCTCACATAGATCTTATGTTATGTGTGTGATCTTACATTATCTATTGTTCATTGATATAAACATATTAAATGCTTCATGAATGGTTGTATTAATTTCTTAAGTGTTTGAAGGATTTTGAAATTTAATTGGATTTTTTTCCACCATTGATTCACCCCCACCCACTCTCAATAGTTTTTACCTCTAACATATCATACCTTCAAGATCATTCAACACCAATCTTAGCATACCCTTGTTCAAAGACACTAAGATAGGCTCAAACATGTATTACAAGCATGCTATCAAATGATGAAAACATTGCATATTCTCCACCTAAATTTCACTTAACTCCATCTATCAAAAATTGAGTAATTATTATCATTAACATACACCTTAGGATTTGTAGATATCAAACCCTCAAGACATGGATTTTCAGCTCTTAGGCTTGTTCTTCCATTCAAGCAACAAACTTGACCAATCAATAGAGAATTTATAGGATCTTTAAGACATTAAGAACCTATCCAAACACTCAGGACAATATTCTTAAGTCTTTAAGAATAAAAATGACTCACCTTGACTCACAAGTCTTCTAACAACAAATTTCTTCACACACAGTCACCTTTCATGAGGATTTTCATGTATAAACACATATTATAAAAAATTATTCAATACATAAAGTAGGTAAAAAAGAGTTATTAAATTATGTCAATTATTATAAAAACTATTCAAATGCTTTAAACAAGTTCTAGTCCCATTTTTCCCAAACTGCATCCACTATTTCAAACATAGGCTACAACATTCAACTTTGGTATATATTTATTGCACCTATACGAACATCTGAACCAAACCACCACTTAGAAGATCTTATATACATATTCCTTTAAAAAAATTATTCTTACCTCACCTTGATCTGACATCATCTGTGAATTTTATAAGCCAAACCTTCCATACTAGTTTCTTCACAAATATGAATTTTCAAATTCCAACAGTCATATTTTTATACAAAATTGGCTATGGTAAATAGAGAAATATGCCTAGAAGACCAAATTTGAACTTCCATAAATTTTTATATAATTTATATCAAGACCTAAAATTTGAGAAACATGAACTAGGCACAAACCTAATCAAATCCATATGACCATTTTATTATGAATCGTCCACATGTGTGAATTATGATGTCAATAATCTATGTGCTTAGGAAGATCTATCAAGGTGACAAGTCAAACCTACATCTTCACAAGAATTCTATAATGAAATCCTTTGACTTCTGAAAGTTACATAAGCACTCTCAACACCTCATGTGACCTATGCAACATAGAATTCTCTAACATATCAAAAGATATTTCAAATAATACCTTTGCAACATCACATGCTTCTAACAACTAAGAAGTGTCTTCATGAAGCACAATATAGACACCATTCTCTCTCATGAATCTAAAATATCATGAACTCATGAGATTGATAGATATATATTATCTTAGTAGACTAAAATCTCTCCCTAGGCCTTCTCATAAGCTTGATTGGCTCAACCACCTTGTTCTCTTCTATACTAGAGATAAAAAGAACTCTCAGCAAACATGAAACTCCTCCTCATATGAAACTTCTTCCACTATGGAAAAAATTCCATCATGACCTTTCACCTCAACTGAATTGGTCTTATTAGACTCCATATCCTTAGGTATCCATACCAAGGATTGACCCTTTTTTATTATTATAGGAATATCTTGATTTTTGTCAAGACTTAACTTCTTCAACTTGCTCTTACATGATCTTGCAACATGTCTTATACAATGACATATAAAACACACAACATTATTCATACCTTTTGACTGACCAAATATGAGTTCCTTCTTTTGCTAAAAAAATATTCTTTAAAGACTCCATTAATACTCATTCCTTTATGGTTTCCTTTTACAGTCCCTTACCTTATGGCCAAATAGATGACAAGCATAATAATGACCTTGAAAATAACTAGCATACCTTGTAGCATTTGGTTGTCTAATTAAACTTCTTGCATGGATCTCTAGGTTTAAATTCTCCTTAACTTGATCAAGATTTAATAGCTTCTTTTATAGCTTGTCTAACTTGTTTACAAAGGACTCCATCTCAGATTTTAACAAGGAACATTCTTCTCTCAAACTCTAAATTTCACTTGCAACCCTTAATTGATCTTTGATAACTTTCTCATATTATTTCAAAGTGAAAACCTAATATTTAAGTTCCTTGATCATATCCTTCAAATCTTGATTCTCTTTCTTTAATTGCTTATCCATCTTATGCTACTTAGGATCTCCTTCAAGCTATTAGGCTTCTTCTAAAGGACCTGGTCTGATACCAATAATTGGATGTACAAGATGACTGAGAGGGGGGTTGAATTAGTTATCCAAATTTTATTCTATTTCACTTATCATTCATTCATCATCAATCATTATTAATCATTATAAAGTATAATAACTTGAACAAGCATGAAGACAAAAAGATCACATACAAATCATGAACATCAGAAGTACATAACACATCATTTATGTGGGAAAGTCTCTAGGGGGACAAAAACCAATCTCAAGAATACAAATCAATGGCCTACAGTCATATAAAAAAATTACAAACATGAGACTTTAGACTAGAGCCAACTGATGAAGGAGTACCCACCCCTCAATTTAGTCCAACACCTACTAGACCTTTAGCTAACTCCAACTAGAAAGGATGCTACAACCCCCTAGGTGATTAAGCACCTAATCAACCACCTACAATCTAATTTCCACCACTTTTATAATTTATTATACACTTTATGATGACCTTATATTAATTTAACACCTTCAAACTATCCTATTAATCTCATACAAGATTCTTCCTCTTCTACATCACTCAAATACATAATTGAACCTATTTAGTCTTGAAACAAGCACACTATTAACTCACCACCTGAAACACCACTTGTCAAAATTCCTAAAATGTTAAAAAAGGTATTATAATAGTCTCCATGGGTTAACACCCCTTTGTAAATCCTTCTTCTATTTGCTTCACACCTTCAAGCACTAGCTCTTACATGTCTAGACAAATAGGTCTACAAGACCTTGCTTAAATACAAGAATCATGCTCATACACATACAAGTTAGATATGATGCTTTACACACTTGCATTAATATTGGGGTAGGTATTCACACATTTTAAATGTGTGAGACACATGCTTCATAGGTTTTTCATTGCCTCATTATCCTAAATCTTTCATTAGGTCTAGTTAAGACCTAAAGCAATTAGGTCTTCAAATCCACACATTAAACCTTAAACCTATTATATGACCTTAAGCCTCTATTAATGATTTAAGAAAATTATATGATACTTTAATAGTTCCCTTATACCATTCATATGGGTCCACATTACCTGAAACTCAAACTCACACCTTGAACCAAGCAATTCTAGCCTTCTCGCCAATAGGTTTAGAAACACAAAAAACACAATCTTATATAAATAAAGTATACTATTAATTTTACCATATAAATCAATCAAAAAATTACTTTAATATATCATAAATTTCATTATAAACAATATTAAATACATTTAGCTTCATTAAACAGGTCTACAAACCTCAAACCATCTCTCCCAAAAAGAACACTCAGACTAGTCACATACAGTCAAACCATTTTGACTCTATATATTTGATAAGGGAAATATCATGACATAAAATACATTACAATCAATATTTTGTACTTATATAACTACATCAAATTCATTTTATGCTCCAATGCTACTTAAACAACATCGAACTTACTCCTTCAAATTGACCACTCAGACTATTTGTAGCTTCTAATAATACAATCATGTAGATGTTCTTTTATATAAATTTAAAGAACACTTTCACAAACTATAATCCAAATTAATAATTTTATTTTATCTATATATCACTCTAAATTAGATATTTCTCTTTTTCAAACATTTTTTATTGGTCTAATAGACTAATTCCTCAGGTCACTATCTCAAAATATTCACTACATAAATAATCCACTTTAAAATCACTAATTCACCTATGTTTGAGTAACATCACCACTTTAAAACAAATATAAAATAGGTAATAAGGATTAAAAAAATACCCTAAGTGATTTTATTCATACCTAATCACCTAGAACACTTCCTAAAACACATATTTACTCTGCCTAGATATTGTTCACTATTTGCAAATTTAGTGACTCACCATTTTAGAACATCAAAATGATTAAAAAAAGAGAATATATTGTAAAAAAAACTCCATATACCTCAATATCAAGCATTTACCTTCAATCTCTAATGACTCTCATGCATTGACTCAGTCAACCTTGCTTGCAACATTAATTTATTTAGAAATGAGCTTCTTTTTGTACCTTCTGCTTACTATCCCAACAAAACAAAACCACCTAGAGTTTCCTATAGGAGTCCACTATATTATATAGTATTAAAAATTAGTCAACCAATCCATTCTCTATCATTTATATCAAGTTATTTCCAATCAGGTCTCTATAAAGGTTTGTAAGCACAAAAACCTACTTATCTTCTTAAAATTTGTTCATAAAGCTTAGGTATTTATTTATTTAAAAAATTATTATGGAGTCTTCTTCAACTAATCCAAAAGGCTCATTTTACCATGAAAACTCTACACATGCCAATGTGCATTAGAACTTTCTTCTTGAGTTAGGATTCCTTCATTTTATATGCATAGGTGCCCTTCCAACATTGTATCATGATTTATCTTCATTTTTAGTACCCAAAACTTGATCAACACCTTTAAAAAACATTTTCATGCCTAATTTAATGATTACAAGATCTCTACCATCTTTGAATCTCACCTTGACCCTTCATTTAGACCTCACTAGGTCACTATGCATACTAGGTCTAAGAATGCAAGTCAAACTTAGATATATAAAGCACTATAATCCTTCTTACAAAGATATAAAATCATCATCAACATGTCATATTCACTCATTCCATGCTATAAAACTATCCTCCATGTTCTCCCTATCCTCAATAAGCTCAACATACTAGGCTGCCAATTCTATACCATCATGCAAGACTATCAAGCCTATGTCAACACACTTTATCTTCTCTACTTAACTTGTAACACTAAAAACATGATATATACAATATGAAAAGTCCCAAACAATGCTTACCTTAGCTCATATTCATCTAAATCTGCCTTGCACAACTTTAGGCTCAAACTCATGACCACCATGGCATCACCACTTTGTAATTACCCTTGACATCAATGCATACATGACATCAACCCTTTGACATCAATGACAAAATACCTCCAACACCTTATATTTCCCTATTATAATATAATAAAATTAGTTTCATTCATTCTAAATATGCATTATTTATGAATGAAACCATGTGGGTATCTTGATAAAGACATGAAATTATAATAGGTAGTTAGATATATAGTTAGTCTTCCACTTACATTATTAATATTTGATAGTAGTGGTATAAACCTAATTTGGTTCATCACCCTTTTCCATTGTCTTTTTTTTGTATTATTGCACCTGGTCTAGTTTTGTACGTTTGGCTATTTTTAGACATATTTCAACCCTCAATAACATCTCTCTATCCTTGATCCAATTAGATTTCATAAATTTTATATTATATTTTTATGTTTTAATATTTTATTCATCCATTATCTAAGAAGTTTCATCTCCAATTGGATCCTTTTTTCCTCCTATGTTATAATTTATAGTCTATAGATTCTATCCTAGATGAAATCTATGGCCTTCTAATTATATCCCTCATAATCTTGTGGGTTGATATAACCTATTATGATATGATGTACCTTGAATTTGTTTTATCATGTTATCTTATGGTTAGCCTATGTGCACCATGTCCTAAAGATGCAAATATATACAAATAAAAATCATAGTCATTTACCAAGTCTTAATTGAACTAGTATCCCTCTTTAAGTTTGAGTCATACATTTATTTCTGCACTTGTTATGGATCCTACACATTGATCCTCCATTTCCTCTAGATCAACTCCAAGTCTTGTGTAATCATTAATTTATGCCAAAATAAGTTTATAGTGGGAGAATATAATTGTATTTGATTATCTAGGAGATAAGGTAAATCCTTTCTCTTTCTTGGTTTTGGAATTTCACTCACATTCACTATAACAACATTTGGATATAATTCGAAGTGTGCAAGATATATAACTACAACTCCTCACAAGTTAGCTCAAGATAAATATGTTACACATTCTCTTTTGTTACAATATTGTTGAGTATTGGGTTAAATATAAAAAGAGAAATAGAACAAAATCATATTCCCTTCAATTTTGAAAAATTATATTATACTCTTTTGTCATTATTCCACATAGTGTCCTTAAATATTTTAGGAACTGAAACTAAGTGAAGGACATAATTGGTATCAAGGTAAAAAAATATTTGAACTAAAGGTACATAGTTGGTAGTATGTTAATTTTATCTAGTGTATAATTGATGATTCACCAATTGTGGCCACTTTACATGACATAATCATATGTTTATGTTGGAAATGAAATCAATTTTATATTGTGTTTCCAATCTCATAATAATAGGATAGTGACCAATTCAGTATTTTTAATCTCTCTTTCCATTTTAGTATGTTGTCATTACTTATGAATTGATTCATTATACTTTTGTCTTATATTTTTAATCATGATTCAAGTCTACATTTTTTATGACTATATTCTCATATATATAAAATGTGCCTTAGTTTTAATTAGTTTTGAATAGCTTATTTTCCATTAAACTAAAAATAGTTTTAATTAGTTGTGAATAGCTTATTTTCCATTAAACTAAAAATAGTTTAAATTTTATGGTGAATCTTATACTCTTATGCAACTTCATAGGGTTAAATTTATTCCTCTTAGGGTTTGATTTACACCTCTCATATCAAAATTTGTATTTTATGGTTATTCTCATTAATCATATTTAGACCCTATATTTGAATTCCTTCGCCACTCAAATATGCTACTAAAATTTTGGTGAACCCCTCTATTTTCAAACCAATTAACCTTAAGGTTTCATATTATCTTTCAATCTAGGGTTTTCTATTATGAATGATTCAAATATTATTTATCTATAGTTTTGATTATTTATTATAATGTCATTAACTCATATTTTTGTGTATGTTTAAAACCCTAATTGATGGATTATTCCCTTTATTTGATGTTTATAAGTGAAGGAAATTCTTCTCTTCATTATGTTTTAAATACTTATATAAATTCCATGCCTCTTTTTCTTCATGCTATTTTAGACAATGACAATAATAAGTGGAATGATGTTGAATCTTATTATTACGTTAGTGAGGATTATGTAAATTAGAAACAATGGAAAATTAACTTCAACCATATTGGACCATGTGAAAAATTTTAATGATATGAATGTTTTAGGTGTTGATTGTGTTTATTTATAACTCATGAGTATGGAATTCTTATATTTTTGTTTAAAAATAGTAATTAAAGAAATAAATGGTACTATTAATAAAAATATCTTAGATAAATTTGGTTTAATATATCAATATATGCAATACAATACCAAATAATGTTTATAACCTAATGTGAATGAAAATGTCAAAATTAAAAGTGTTCTTACTCTTTCTCAAAATAATTTTTTTACAAATACTTATCTTTCTATTCTATCCTTGGATGAAAATGTATAAAGTGATACAAAGGATAAAAAATATTGTCCTCTTACTCTTCCTTTCAATCCAAATGTTGAAAATGGTTCCATGAGTGGTTGAAAAGGATTCCTTGAGTGTAAATTTTGAAAATTATTGCCTCCATACTTCTTCATTTATTGCTCTTAATGATGAATCTATGGAAAATATTAAACATGTTTTGCACAATCCTTCTTTTATTGTTGAAATTGTGTAAAGAGATAGTGCAATATATGGCATGAACTATTCTCATGTGATCAATGATGAATATATGCATGATAATGATTTTTATTATTCTATCCCTAGTGTTCCCATGTTTGAAATAAATAACAAAATTAAACTCTTAAATTAATATATTCATACTTCATTTTACTAGCCCATGAGATTGTTACTATGATGCA